>LUCH01001611.1:40730-63169 GCA_013368495.1 Paragonimus heterotremus
TAATCAGTGGTTTTGCGCGATTAGATAGGGTTTGAAGGCCTATACACATCAGTCTAAACGTTTGACATCTAATCACTGATGAGAGAAGAGCCTACACTTGTCATGAGGTACATATGATCCCATCTGGTGGTTGTACAAGCAGAAATTTCTTGGTTGTTCCATTGTTAAGGATTGCCAGTTCGGCAACGTTGTAAGCATCCTGGAACACCTAGGCTATTCCTTAGTTTATTTGCATCACTTCAGTATCACGATTGAACGGAAAGTCAGTATATATAGATTTCCTCACTACCCCATCAGCCCTGCTGAGTTTGGCCTTCGGTTTTTTGTAGTACCCAACGTTTGGGTTATCCGTTTCTTCCCGTGGTCGTGGTATGCATTACTGGTTCTTGTTCAACACGGTCGGTTGTACAGACTGGATATGTTGAACAATATTTTCATCACACCACTCTAATGTTTTGTAGGGTTAAAACCAATATAAACTGGAGATTGTTAACCTTTCATAACTGTTACGTTATTGTCGGTCCTTCGTATGTTCGAAGTATCCAGCTAGAGTAAATTTTCACTAGCTTTTACTTGACGTGTTTTTTCGAGGTCAATCCGAAACTATTACTGAAAAGTAGAACAAATCATTCCTTAGGTTCCTTATCTTTCGAAAAACTTAAACTATCGTTCACACAGTGGTTGCAATACGGTAGTATTGAAGAAACCTCAAAAATTGTTCAATCATGAACATAAAGGAATAAGAAAATGCCGGCTGGATGAATTGTAAAATTGTAAATTTTTCTGCACGACGTGATTTGAGAAATAAACTTGTTAGTATACAGTAAATGTACGGGTTTTGCTGGTGTCAAAAGAGGGACACAATCCAGGACTAGTAGTCCGCACTATTAGTGCGAATACTATTAGTGCTCAGTCAGATAGTGGTCCAGAAAACCATCGTGCGCACCCCGGTGGGCGCGTTCAAGATAGTGTGTTTTCGTACATCACGTATTCTTTTCTGCAGTAACCTAATTTATGATGCCAGCAACTTTCTATGCATAACACTCAAACGCAGTAAAAAAATTGAGCATAATCTTGGATCGTCTATTAAACATATGAATGTGACTATTACAGATGCCCCGGTATTGCAGAAGAAGTAAGAAAACCCATTTACTGATTACTGGAATGATTCACCTGAAGGAAGGTCTCATCCGTTTTTATTTTTGCAAAAGAACATAAGCTACCCAATGCTATTGAGCTGGTCGTTGGATTTTCCGATGCCAATTTGCTCTCGACGGCCTAAGCTAAAGGCAGTCTTATCCACACACCGGATTCTGTTACCTTCAAACCAATGAATGCCCTCTTTATTTGTAGATGATTGTTATGGTACAGTGTGCTATCGACGGTGTTGAGTTTGGCCCCATCATTGTGGTAAACACTTATGACGTCGCTGATGTATCGTTTATACAGACGATATTTGGATGTTTGGAGGTCTAACAGGAAACATGTTCACAATCTGTATGGGGTGTGTGACTATTTTTATCGTTTAGTTGTTGATAACACTTTTGTTTTGTATAAAGGCAATTAATTCCCTCTGTCATATCATGTCAGATAGTGACAGTTGTCTCATTATCAAGAATAGAATAGTAAAGTTAATACTAACGATGTTGTATCCTTGTCATTACATCAACACAAACGGTATCTCAACTGTGGTGATTACTACACCCTTACACTCCTATTCAAGCCATTGCGCTTGACGCCCTATCTGCTGGAGCGATGCACAATGCAGCATGTTTTATTGTACTAGGTAGATAGTTGTCTATGTCCCTGTGATTATTTTTGATCAAACTTGAGACATTTGCCTTAGTTTAAGTTTTCAACAGTTCTATCGTGGATTCAGCGATCAAGAGAAAGACTAACGCGTATGTTACAATAATATTTCTTGCCAATGAAGATAAATAACCCAGCTGTGTGAGTAAATCATTGCATGTTTGTGTACTTGAAAAATGGTGTGTAGTTAATCGGAAGATGAAGTGTGGTGATTAGACTGATCTGCGATGCGTGGTTATGTATTCAGACAGTATTCGAACAGTTCAACGAAGTTCGGGAAGTAGGCATACCGACTGCAACAGTCAGTAAGTCAACTTGACAATAGTCGTACTCCAGTCAATCGAGTCTCAACCTTAACGATTGCTAAGCGTTTGACTCGGACCTGAAACACTGTAGAAATAGTTTTGTTGCTGCATGTGATCACAATGTTCAAACAGGTGAAACTGCTCAAGCTTATTGGGACCTTGTTAATCACTTGTCACCAGCCTCCGTCACGTGTCCAAAAGGACTTACCAACCGTATTACGCTCGCCACGGTGTTCTCAACAAGTATCAAGATAGCATGAGGAAACTAAGGACAATTATTCGTTTGTTTTTAGTTAACCGTTCACTTAATTTAATGTTACGTTGCACGTTTGCCATTGAACAGAGTGCGTGAGCTGAATTCATCTTGCAGAATTCCTGTCCTTTTCGTGTCATTTAAATTGATAAAACGGACAAATTGTTCCATGCAAACAGTTTTCAGGCTCTGTTGAGTGTAAATCTAACTTGATTTTGGGGCTGTCAGTTAGTACCCTACATGATATACAATTGATGCCATACCACCGAGTGGTTCTTAAAATTCATTCAGTGGATAGGGTCAGTATTACTTCTGTGGATTCATCGCATTCTGCTGGGAAGTTACCGGTTGGGCAGGTTGACAGGCAGCTCCAAAGTATTTATGACAAGTGCTGTAGGAAAGCACCATGAAGCGATAGGACAGTCGGCATAAGTTCCGACTCCTGAAGCCTCAGTGAAATCGTGGTAAACAATTTGATAGCTGTTCCATCAATGCCGGAAATTCTCGATACGATACAGAACGCAAAGTTATTCACAGTCGTGAACTCGCGGACCGGATATCAGCAAAGGCCCAGCAGATAATCAGATCGAGACAAAACTACCCTCAGTGTAGTGGATTAACACAAACGGTTCAAACATGTACACTGTTGGCCTGCCGAGTGTCTCATGAACATTCAGACCACTGAAGTGCTGAACGAACTATCCAGTATTGCTTTTGCGGAGGTGGTGTCATTTACGACGCTAAGATCGGAGAATCTGTGGTAAATATTCCAATAGTATTGTACAGGATAAAACGAACCGATTGAAAAATCACCGATCCAATATAAATCTGGTGAAACAAGTGGTTGCACTGCCCGAACATAAGATTGGTTAGAACTGTGACCAACAACTGTCAGAAATGTTGACGTCGCATAAGTTGACCCCAGTGTCTGTGCCAAGGCGGACACCGGAACAACCGTTTGAGCATGTTGGTTCCTATAGCCATTCCAGCACCGTTTTACTGATGTCTCAGACCTCTTGTGCTAACTTCTGAGGAAAAATGGCTGATTCTTCTGGTAAGAAAAAGATGGGAAAGCTTTTGCTAAAATCCAGCCGCTAATAAACAAAAGACAGCTAACTGTGAAAGTGCCGTTGGGTAAGCAGCGTTCCACAGTAGTTGCATGTGCGAGTGGTGTGTAAATCGGGGTCGTGTTTAAACAAGAAACTGTCATGGAATATACGAATCAGATTTCAACTTCGTATAAATGCAATTATTCGGTAACAGAAGAGGACCAGTTGACGATTTTATGGATTTAATAATCGGAGATTGTTGGTATCGTTGGATTTTGTTTAGTACATTTGAAATTCTGTCAGGTGCTATATCTAACGTTGAAAGTGCTGGGGTGAGCTTGGCTTGTTTGTCAAAAGTACGTTCCAAATTTCATTTTGTGCGATACACGATCAAGAAGGATTTCCTATTGACTGCACACAAAAGAAATAACATTCATTCTCCATATCATCCATAACAACTTTCGAATATTCGCTTAAATTTTATTCACTAGATATTACTGACACACGCATCAAACCATGTGGAATTAGGCGTACTAAAGAGCTGGTTATCCGTTGAATAATGGTCATTCTGTGCGGTCGTTACCACAGTTCCCCAGTTTAGACACACTTTCTGACGGCTACGGTTATTATTGCTAGTCAATTCAACCGCTTTATTAAGGAGTGTAAACTTGGAAAGTAATTTTATAAACTCGACTTTGTGATTTGGTGCCATTGGAGTTATCGAGTACGTGGTATTGCCTGAATCAGCATAAAAAGCCAAGAGCAATTTCGAGGAGACCATGTTTGTTGGACCGTCGTCTTCATGTGTGGAAACTAACGGTAGACCCCATAAGTTGAAGAAGTCGGTTATCAGATTCAAGTCTTTTACCGAAGCACGGTGCAAACGGATTATAAACGAGGCAACCGAAAGACTCGATGATCCGGGGAGTGATGTATTAATCTTTCTGGGAGGCCAACCTTGGAAAAGAGAGGAAGCTGTGGAACTGACTTACTCTTAAACGGTGCCTACTACGAGACGTAATATGTCTGCCGGTGTTAACGGCAGAGTTAAGAAAGGTAATTTTGAAGGAAAGGAGTCATCTGGTTCACACAACTTGTTATAAGACTTATGACATGCCAGAACAAATATCTCACCGGCCAGGCATGAAGGATGGTGTTACCAACTACATACTGACGGGTCAGCCACTGAAGTAAGTAAGTAAGTAGTCACTCGATTTAACATCCTACTCCGTCAACACCAGTCAGCGAATTTGAGAAACTTCGATCGGCGGATGTGACGGACCTCTCTTCGTTAACTATTTGCCAGACTTAATGCACTGGCTTTGTGACGGAACATTCCAAAAGACAGATCGAAACGCGTTGTTCAAACGCGATCATAAAGCAGGCATTCTGTGGACAGTCGTAGTGCGACACGTTCCTGTGACCGCGGAGTCCGACGAAGCATATAAAATGATCGTAGCCTTTGATTCGAACTTGGGAATTTCATGATCCCGTGGCGCTTAGAAATCAAGGACTTGCAACAACACACTCAGATGGCTTGACCAAAAGAAACAATTGCACAATCAAGAAGAACCGAACGGCCAAAGAAGGGGCTATTGGATCGGCTAGCCAATAAGTCGTCATCTCAAGGAACAGTGAAGAAATCGTCATTCGAGTCAATTTACGGAAGAACGCCATCTGTTAGACAGTGGACTGGTTTGTGAGGGATACGAACGACTGGATACATGGAACTGATGGAAGTGCAGAGGACGGTCAGTCAAAATCTCACTATCATATAAAGGGTCACCGAGAAACAATCAACCTCAACGCTCTGTCATCAGTATACTGTGCTCAGACTTGGCTCGAAAGTCAAACCGGCGGAGCGAAGATAAAGCAACCTCCAGCTGTGTATCGTACATGGCGAACTGAAGATGAATGCGTGTGGAGATGGAACGCAGTGGTCTAGTATATCTGATTAGGGTGAGATGTAAGAACGTTAGCTGTGGACGTGCTGTGATCCACCGTAAAAAACAGAAAACACATAAGGTTCGTAAGCACTATCATTACTGACGCCTAGCCCACCGAGAGGACGAAAAGAACCCGAGCAATTTGTAATGTAGATGATACAACGTTTCAGAGAGGTGAGATGTACTAAATATGAAGGAATGAATTATTTTGCTCATGTATAGTGAGACAAACGTTCGTATCGGAAGAAGCTTTTAAAGAGAAATCGGTGAGCTGATTGAATATAGGCGTACGAAGGTTGAATGAAAACATTGTCACATCAGACTTTTATACCACTAGTTTAACATGCAAATGAGTTGTGTTGTTTGCTATCGCGAAAACAGGAAACTTGTTCCGATTAGTCGAGTGAATATTGTTTGTCCCTCGCATTCACAACGGTATAAATTATAGCCAGCCTATTCATAAAAAAGATAAGAAGACTCAGATAATGAAATGACAGGACGACTGAAACAATTGAGAGGATCCCAGGAATGCTGAGTCCCGGGACACGGTCTGTTGAGAAAGTGAATGCTTCGGCCCCCACTGTTTGTAAGCTGTCAACGAAGACTGCTAGACACATAAATTCACATTTACCATTTGGAGTACGTAAGTTTTTCGTTTGTCACACCTATACTTGAGGTAGGACTGTGTGTACAGTTTTCTTATTGTCTGTGGCACGAAACTGCTTCACACGCCTTAATATGACTCACCCTCATAATTTCGACAGCTAATTACACCATTTAGAAAACATCCCATCGGAAAAATCCAGTGCCTCGACGAGATTTGTACCTGAGTCAGAAAAAACACATAAACAAGGTAACCGATTTACCAGCTGAGTGGGGAAGTTTCGTTGGCAGATCAGAAATTTTACGTCTGCATTCAGTTGCCCACTCAGTCCATTAATTGCAAGGTTGAGTTTTCCCATAATACACGCAGGACTTTACTACTATTGAGCACTAGAATAATAGCATTGAGAAGCAAAATGATATGGTTAATGACATAGAAGTGATATAACTACGGAAAATTTGGGCTTCGGCTGGATTCGAGTAATCTACGAATGATCAGTTGTCCAGTTAGTTTCACTCTCACTATCGTTCTTTTATCATTACTAACATCGCGTACTGACGTATTCCGCTGGTTGTAGCACCAACTACAAATTGTGTACGCTTTGTGTAACAAGAGACCGTGTCAACGTTGTATAATCACCTCTCATGATGCGTAACGAAATTTTTTGACTTGGTTCCTTTAACTAAGGTCATCCAGAACGTATAATACGTGAGAAGCAAGGAAACGTCACGATGACTTGTTAAGCCTCTGTTTCAAAACAAAACGGCTGTGGGTGATATGTATTTGTAAATATGCCGTGATATATTAGAGGGTATATCATATAGATATAGAATGTAGACAGTGTCTAAGGTGATGTAAATGTCAGCTCCTAACCTGGGGGGTTGTAAGTTTGAATCTGGTTCTAACACCCTCTACCCGATAAACTCAAACAGGGAAGAGATCGATCTTGGAATTTAAGCTTGGGTACACACTAAAATGGGATTGGATTGGACGAACTCATCGCTGAATCCAATCGGTGTTAGCAGCTCCATCAAACCGACATGCCAACACAACGACCAATCAAGATGACACTGACGTAGCATCGGATTTTGTCACAACAAGCATCGAAGTAAAACAAGCTGGTTAGATGTGTCAAGCGTTAAAACAAAAAAACTACAAGCCGAACCGAGTTAAACAAAAAGAAAGCCGAAGTTCCGTCACCAGTTGTACATTACCATTTTACTGCTGTTTGTTACTTATAAAATAACTCATGAGAACTCAATAAAACTGAGATTTGCTTCGTGTCGCATATTCTGTTTTTGATTTGTTTTTGGAAGGCGGCAAGTTTCAGCAGAAATCAGCAAACAGTCCTCCATCGCAATATTGTCTTCGTTATCGTTTCTGAGTTTAACTAACGGCTTGAGGTGGGCCATCCTTCGCAATGAACGGCAACAACTGACACTGATTGATGCCAGTTTTCAGTTTTTCTAGTGTTTTTAATATATCACATTGAAACACATTACACCGACACCCCCTCAAGGTTCAAAAATAGGATCACGCTAGATCAAGTGACCTTAAGACGGATCAGCACAAATTGGACCTTACTATGAAGTAGGTTGTGTTTACAGTAGCAGTACGTGAAATAAATGCGTGCTCCTAAAAAGTACGACTACTGCTAATAAAACTGAGAACACAACTTGCAAACGGATAATCTAACATCAAACAAATGGGACAGGACAATGCGGCAGTAGTCTTACGTGCATTTCAAAGTTTCATTTCATTGTGCAACCTTATTTGAGCATTATAATTTTGATTATGGTACGTTAAAGAATTAAGAAAATCGTTTTCAATCAAACAAAAGTCGTTCGTTTAAGAAACGCTTACCCAATCAAATTCCACCGCAATCAGGATTGTCAGACTTAGAAGGGACAGGAAGATGACGAGCAATACGGCGGCGTACTAATAAAAGTGTGAATAATAAAAAAGAAACATTTAGGATGGACTGCTTAAGATTTCTCGGAATCGGAGGAACTAGATTTCTCACAGTACAAAATATGAGTTATTGTGTGGTAGTTACACAGAATCAGTTAAACATTGTAAATAAGTGAGGTGGAGATCTGTATTTTAGGGCGTACTCGTCGTGACATTACCCGGTTCTCGTAAAACTTCAAATAGTTTTTAAATGGACCTAACTAGCCTTGTGACCCGATGTGAAGATCACGCAATAGTTTAGGATCATGGAGAACGGAACTACTCAGCTTACTGTCCTATCCACAGCAAGCATCTCAACATTACAGTACCGACTGAGACCAGCTAATTACTACTCCCATCGTTAAAAAGAGATATTCGTACATTTTTTCTCCAACACAATGTAAAGTCTGACCTGTTATTGTGAGCAAACATACATAGCCAGAGCCAAAGAGGTCTTCATAAACTGAATAACTGGGTATATTCCAAAACGGCTAGTGCGTAGTGTGCTTTTGCCAATCACGCAAATCGCTGATCATTCCCACAAAGTCTAGCTCGAGTATTGGACATCTGTTGGAAACCAACCACCGAATGGATTCAAATACAGACTTCGATCTGACTGAGCATGAAAACCTTGCCAACTGCCAAGCATCAACCAAAATCGTGAGCGCAGATGCAACTAACCGTGACGCTGAGACTGTCGTGGCCTTAGTACACACGTTTGTCTTTTGGTTCGAAAGTGTTCGCATTTTTGCATACCCTTTTCATGTGTGGCTGATGAATGTTTGAGAAATTGTTCCATCTCACAACATACTTGATGATTGTTCAGTCTTCAACTGGATGAGCTGTACAAGAAGTTAATCGAACCGTTTGTATTGGGTGAAGATCTTCACAGCGGTCATTTAATTCTGTAAAATTCTACCAGCCAAACATGAGTGGGTTATCGAGTAACCGGAAGAAGTTACATGTAGTTGGAGTAATTAAGATATTGAGCTAAATTCTGAACAGTTTGTCAAACAGGAAGATTGTCAGCATCCACATGGCCACACGTGATTGCTGAAAAATTGCACGTGAAATAAAACCTCACGTTCTTCATGTGGAGTGGAAGTAACCACTTTAAGTGGTCAGTAGGGGACGGATGATGTATACCATCGGATAAAATACAATCACAACTAAAATCTGTCGGTTCGCTTGAGGGTTGATGTATGAATCAAAAATCGACAACAGTGGCGAACTTCGTTTCTGTAGGAATATCCAGCTTTTTAGTAAGAAAGGTCAGTTTAGCAGCGAGTTTCAAACAGCGTAATAGTGTTTGGCAAATAAATAGAAAAAACACATTTGATCGCTTAGTTTGCTCTTAATAAGACAGGCCATACATTGATGGACGGGCGCCTTGGTAAAACCCGATTTATGCGTTTTGGGTAAGTCGTAAATTTGGGGAGCCTCTGCATCCTGGTTTCTCGAACTGCGATTTTATATCTCATTAATGAAACTTCGTTAGTAAAAATATGTATACTCAGAGGCATATCGGATCTCCATTAATGTTAAGTTATCCAGTTTATTAGTAGACTTGAGATTCCTAGACTTAGCGAGAACTGTTTCCGGCTTATTCGGACATTCATGTTGGCTCATAATCCATACGCCGGTTCATTTGTCTGACTCTAAAATAACAATAACTTCAACATCCTACAAATGATGAATGCGGTCGGGTTTGTGCTAAGTCTGTTGTATTGGCCATCGACTGCAGTTAACGGGATATCTACGATGTCTCCTTTTAAGGCGATCGGATCGTCTAAGCATTACTCACAAATGAATGTGACTGAGAGGTTGCATGGGATACTTCAGTCGTGTCTAACATGAGATTAGTGGTGCAGTGGCCAACACGCTTGCCTCAAGAAAGCGTGAACGGAGTTCTCTTCCCGACGTTGCACATCTGACGAGCCATAACATAGGAGAAACTCGAGTATACTAGTTCCTTCCATGAGGGGTTGGCTGAAAGGGATACGGGAGTGCAACAGCTCCGATCAGCTAGTTGATGGTCATTTGTTTGATTGAAGAGGTTGAAACAGACAATGAAGAGATACAGGTCACATGATGATCCCCGAAGTAACAAACCAACAGATGGCTTCTTTTTATTTATCAGAAAGCATGTTCCCAAGCGGCTAGAAACAAAATTGGAAACGCATAACGCTTGGACGGAGATCGATGGACGACACCCAAGTTCAACAATAGCAAAGCACATAATCCAAAAGGGATACAGGATCACAGCTTATGACGCATTCTCTGTGATTATCCAAAACAACCGGAAACGCATCCTGTAGTTTGCCGAGGTTTTGTTATCAAGAGTCGAAATCTCCCTGTCTGTTCAAAAACCATTTGTGTTAACGTTATGGCTGTTCTGGTAGTCAACATTCCTATATTTTTAATTCTAACTTTCGTACCTGTCTGTCTAATCATCTAAATCAAGGCTTCCACCTTATGGAACTTTATCATAATGTTTAAAGTTAGTTACATATCCATGTGTGATGAGAATGTATGAAAGTTTTGCGCATTCCTGGAAGTCTAATCACGGATAGACAGTTTTATAAACCAAATGCAGCACCTCTGTAAGGGTAGTACTGTGGTTTTCAAATCATCACAGAACTCCTCGTATTAAGTGAGCTACGCTTCTGTCAAACTTACGAACATACTGTACGATTGTTTTTGCACCATCCGAAACTTAGTTCGATAAGCCCTTGTGTGATTGTGTTCACTGTCTCATAAGTGGATGTTGAAAGTTATACACACCTGAGATTCTGCTCGTTGTTTCTTGAGCATGTTTTGTAGCATGGGTAACGTTCATCACACGTGTAACATCTCTTTCGATTTGTCTGCAATTCTAATTTACTATGTTCTCTCCGGCTGTGTTGATCAATCACATGGTGTTTTGCTTATATAGAAATCATTTCAAATGCATCTAGCACTGTTACACTGGGACATACTTTCTCAGGTTAACTTAAAGGATAGTTTTTAAGACTTCTCTGATTACTTTTATTAATACTAGCTGGAGACATCTTACTTGAGTCTTTGTCGAATGGCTCATCCACATCATCTTGTAATATATTTTATTATAACTTCACAGCAGAGTCATTCATTGTCGACTGAACCATTGTGTCTAAGCGCCATTTCTTGTATATAGACTTCCCAGTGAGCCATTACACTCATCACATTTACTGTTTGATTAGGGTACTTCTCAGCACCAGCGACATCTTTCAGGCTACATCAAACTTAACCCGCTCGTAGCACTCGTGTAAGTCAATTCTTGCTCAATTCCTACCGGTTATCATATTTCAAAGTGCCAACTCCCTCGGTGACCGAATAACTTCATCATAACATAACAAAAGATTGAGTCGCAGATTGGAGCTTAGGAACGGTCCGTGGCACAGGAGCATTCTTGTCTTCCCGTTATTCTCACTCGGGAATCTCTGGACGGCAACCTTGATGGTTTGTGATCGCTACTAACGAAGCATTGGTCCCCGTCAGTGCAAATTCTTTCTCAAACAAGTCAGCGTATCAGGTCTGTCCCTAGTGTTATAAAGAGTATGACACGTGTTCAAGCCTACGTAAACGGTTAAGAGCATACGCCCGAAATGAGACGAGACACTTATCATCACAAAGACGCCGGATTCTGACGCATTCAGTATCAGGCTGAATTTACCTCTCGGTGTGGCTTGTGTGAATATGGGCGTCAAAACCACCCGGGGGAATATAACGCATATCGTGTGTCACAATTTCTTACTGCTAGGTCTTAACCGTTAACGCTAAGGAATGCTATGCCGCTGCAATCCTAGGTCTACACTTAAATGTCCCAATTCAGCCATTTTCAGTTGAATGTAAAATTGATCAGCGGCAAACAGTAATAGCGGCTTCACTCGTCACAGGGGAAATTTCAGAGCACACTTCAAAGACAATGATCTGGCCCACCTAATATTCTGATAGTAACAGGCGCAAATTTATCGCACCAGGTGCCTGCAGCTCCCTAGCAAGTCCCCCTGTCTCCAAATCCCGAAAAAATGCACTGACCTCACCTACAAGTGACAACGTATCAGCTACCATCCTGGCTAGATCTGGCCAACCAACTCTCAAGACAAGTTCCACACAACCGTCCCGATTCAATCACACGACTTTCCAGACAATGTCAATTTGTCAAACAGCTCTGTATGCCAAAACCAAACTTAATAAACTCTGAGCCATTCCCACCGAAAACAGCGACACAACCAAGGTATTTGGACCCGGTTTTACATGTCGGCAACTCTGTCACGTGTCACGAACCACCGATAAATGCCTTTAGTGATCGACTTGGGAGTTCGGATTTCTACGTGGAACTGACCGCTGCCCTCCTTTACTCGACAACTTTGTAAACAAAACACAATTATCCACCCAGAAATCATTATCGACGTTCTGTCATCAATCACGACGGGGAACATTCTGTTGAATCTCAGGACCACTTCCTTTTGCATGCTCGGACCCATTAGATCGTCAAGTTGATGCACCTAAGTTGGAAACTAATCCAGCCAACCAAACATCAGTAGCATCCGGTGAACTACCCACGGAACTGTGAGTATTCTACTGGAGTTCTAGAACACCTACAGTACGGGGTGTAGACCCAGGAATCCCACGTTTTTGACATCTACACTTCCCCCCAGCAACTGTCGAATCAGTGATGAATGTTATTCCTCCCATGGTGCTACCAATTACGACGCAATTAGGTGCTGTTTCAGGACCTTCAACGAATTTGGTTTTGGACATCAACAGCTGACCGGATTGTCATGGATTAGATCTGTTGGATAACGAATATGTCCACGTTGAACACACAACAGCAACAATATGTCTTATCCAGGGCTGCTTCATGAATGACCGGTTTCGACTATCGTTTGCGTTTTTTGTGTCATTCTCGAATAACGTCTAACCTATCCCCATATTGAGAGAGATCGTCCATCACATTTATGAAGGACGCTTCCTAACTCCATAAAGACCACAAAAACGACGACTCCAAAACATCATGATAATGAAAAGTCAGCTGCACGTGAGGCGTGTTCATTGTGAACATATAAAAATCTTTAAAAGCAAAGGAGGAGGGACACAGCGGAAACGATATTTGACTACCGAAGGAGGATTGCCTTTGTTTATAATGGATACAGGTTTCACAGATTCAATATTTATCGAAGTGCAATGATGGATGATCTGGGTGCCTGTGACAATCGTCCTTCATATAGCGTGACTCATGTGATCCTAACTTTATCGTTTATATCTCCGAAGTCAAAGTCACCGTTCCTTGAAAAGAGCTGTGCCCGGACCAGACCACCCCACATCTACTGACGTAGCCAACTTCCGGGCTAAATCACTGAAAAAGTTCCTTAATTTGTTACTGTCTACTGAACAGGTGAACGCTGCTGGTACAACGTTTGTACCCTGGATCTCCACCCTGCTTATGCCATCTTACTACCGTTCGATAAACATAAAATGCCTTCACAAGATCCTGCTTAATCGTTGAGCCCCTTCGTATCTCAAAGCCGGAAAATTGGCCTCCTACATCGAGGTAAAACATTTGAAATGACGACCATTCTCCGTAGCTTGTTTCGACATTCCCACACAACGCACCGCGATTGTTCGCTTGCAAACTGATATATCCAACGATTTCAAGCACACATCTCACAACTTTAATAACAGTATGCATTGCCGATTGGTCGCTTTTTTAAAGCCACCTGCGCTCAGTCCACAAGTCCGGAATACTCTGGTATGAAAACTGTGACCTTTTCCCAAAAAACGGATATTCGCCACTGCTAGAATCTATCTTCTGTATTGTTTGGAGTGGATTTGGGTTAACCTCTCTGTAATACTCGGAATTGGGGACTTCGAATAACCCAAGAAACCGTGCGCGAATTGAAACCTCTTACGCAAGTAATAAGCAGAATACCTCGTACTGGTTGCAGTAAGCAGTTCGTATTCATGATTCAAGAGGCCAAACTTATGGACGCACAACAGTATTAAAAAAATCATAGTCACCCACAGAACCGATCGCTTGTTCTCATCTAAACCTGCCAGATAGCCCAGTAGGTTGCCCAGTGTGTTTAAAACAAATTCAAAAGCAAAAGGGAATGGGAGGGTGTGGTGAAAATCTACGCGATTCACCGCTTATCCAAAACCCTACACAATAGGAATTCTAACAAGGGACCAATCCAAACGTCGCATTGAAGATACTAAATCAGGACTGGACAAACAGTCTCAATGTTGCACTTCCTGTTACTCGTCTATCTCTTTGTTCCGTATTGCGCCAATTAACGCTCAGTTTGTGACCTTGTATATAGTAATACGACCAACCAATGTGTGACTGATTTCTTTAATACTGTTGTACGTCCATAAGTTTGGCCTCTTGAATCATGAATACAAACTGCTTACTGCAACCAGTACGAGGTATTCTGCTTACTACTTGTGTAGGAGGTTTCAATTCGAGTACGGTTTCTAGGGCTATTCGAAGTCTCTAATTCCGAATGTTATAGGTTCCCTTGACCGAAATGTTGGATATCAGATGGGAATATCTGTAAAATAGTGTGCCGGAAATTGGTTTGATCGTGAACCACATGAAGAACCAATGCATCCACATAAAAGCAGATAGAAAGATACGTACCACTTTTCTTGTCGATCGACCTTTGGAAGTAAATGGGATCGCCATGATGCCTGTTTACCGTACGACTAATTCCGGGGTTCTAGTTATACTGATCTACTGAACAAAACTACTATCAATCACTGTAGCTGCTGATCAATCAAAGCTGCTAAGTGGAGTGACGACAGATCTTCTAAACCCTCAGCGAAAAATCGACAGTTCGTGGACGCACCCACTACGGAAATTAACCCATTAATCGCGTGTCAGCATCGTTCCTGTAAAGGCACTTAAGGTCTTAGATCAAGCAGTGAGGTTGCCCGATAACACGTCCAACGCCTGCTTTCGTTCCGATGTAAATTCCGGCCGACTCGAGACATCCCATCTTCAACTTTCTACGCATCTGAATAAAGGGTCACGCACCAAAGAACACCCGTTACTAAAAAATGTGTGAACCTTCATCTCGGCTGTTTCGTTGTCTTACTCTTAAACGTATGTCAGCAGCCGAAACGAGTAGTGAGAGCAAAGAAGGAGCAACCTTAACATGGTGTGCGGTCCTCTAAAACGTCATCAGAACCCGATGCTACTGGCCTTTAGCGAAGCCATGCTGATTAGAGCTCACCAGCCGGCGCTATGTGCACAAAAGTGGGTGAAGCAACCTATAGGGTTGCCGTGGTGGTGATGACATAATACGCGGTGTGATTGTATACATGTCCATACCCTATCTATCTCCAAATCTCTGTCATATATAACTTGCATGTTTTACTTTTGCGACTGATGAGAGTAAACGAAATGTTAACATATCGTAACATATGTCTTCTTTCTGCGCTGATGAAGCACATAACGATGCCCGTTTGCAACATTTTCCAACGACGGCCATGACAGGCAGCTGGCTCTAGAACCTCTGCACAGTCTTTCAGTGTCTTTCCAACGTAGTGATGAAATTTAGAGCTGGCCTGTTCTCACGAAACTCTCCTAGCCGATGTGACCACCAAAATTTGCCGCAGAAATTAAAATGCTGGTGTGATGCCACCTACGAGGATTTGTCTCACCTACTCCTGACGACCTCACAAGCTCACACCCTCGCGGCAAACTTATTTCCTGAACCCGACCTACAAGCATTCCGAGATAGTGTGACATTTATTACCGGTGTGGCTATTTGTGGCTCGTACAGAACGAAAGCCACAGTCAAATCAAATGAGGATAAATACGGTTTTCAGGAAGTTGCTTAATGAACTTCCATTTGCCATTCCTTGAACCGTCCTTTCTCCAAAACATCGCGGTTCTTCTTCGTAACTAATAACAGGTTTCATGCAACCACCATCATGCAACATGAGGGACACAAAATGTGATATCAGGTATTTGTGTAGCATCCCGCGAACTATTCGATCCACATGAGAGGTACCTAGCATACTTGTGACATGACCATAACAGGTTTCAATAAACCTCTGATTCCGGTGTGCTGACTCATATGTGCACCATGTAATGCAATAATGAATCACAATATTTTATCATGCGTTTTACTTACTCAGATGCATTATATCCCATCTTGGCCAGTCGTGTGAATCGTGAAAATGGAATGCTTTTCGGTAAAAAAAGTAATGCTACTGTTAATCTGGAGAACACCACATGATTTATGTCTTCTCATTGTCTCATTCAATTCATCTAGAAAACAAACTGCTTAATGTTGGGTATTGTTGAGAGTTTTACAGTTGTGTAACGTGCAAATAGTATAGCGCGAGTCGATTACGCCGAAATTAAATTGCAGGCCCAACATCAGGTAAACCATGAACTGAAAGTGACTGTTGGGGAGGTGTATGTGCGCCGAGTGATGAAGGGCGGTGTTTGCTAATCTAAGACACTTGTGGCGACAGAGGGGTATTTCTGTGAAACTTGAGGGTCGCGTATATCAGACAGCAACGAAACCTGGCCGATCAGGGTAGAGGACGTGAACCACCTTCAGGTATTCGACCACCGATGTGTGCGTTCAGTCGCTCATATCGAGTTGCACCAGCGAGTAAGCAACGAGGAGGTTAGAAAGCGGGTGTTCGGTCTTGATTGTCAAACGAGTTCTTTTGTTCAGTCACTAGATTTGCAAAGATTTAGATAGGCAAGTCAAGGACTAAGGATGCCAACCAGTCGTTTGCCACACGGAGCACTGTTGATGCTGCGGTCGACTGGCGCAAGGTGCGAATTGGACAGCTGATGACTTTGCGTCGATAAATGAAATCGTACACGGAAGGGTTGGTCACTGTAGATAGGGTTCGTCTCCCAGGCTGGGGACCTCGCGACTCACAGAGTTAGTGACTCGAGACGTTAGGTGAGATGACGGCTAATCGAACTCGGTGGCATGTATGTTGTCGTTGTTTGGTAGAATTGTCTGAGAAGTGAGTGCATTTAATGACGCGGGGCAGTGAAAGCCGTGTAGAAGCTGTCTTTCTGATGACGCTTTACTTTCACTTACAGCTCGGTTGTTTGTTCGCAAGGTTTAGGCGCTTTGATGTTGTATGTTTGAATGTACACGTAGCTAATTTTAGTAATTAGGTTCATTCCTCTCCCTATTTTTTCTCTTCCCATATAGGTTTTTTCCTTCATCGTTGTGTGGCAGTCAAGCATCTCTGTGGACCACTGATGTATTGCTGTTTATGGTGATACTGATGTATGTGCGCTGTACAGGACATGTCGCCGAGATGACTAGTGATGAACATCTGCTAAGAATGTGAATATCCGTGGTGTGCAAAATAGCGTTTGCTTTCGTGGTTGTGTATTTTCATATACCTTGTGATGAATGTCTGGCATTAACCAACCTTCCGCACCAGACGTCACTGGTGGTCAACACACTGACAGATGGAACAATTTGGCTATTAGCTATTCGTAATTGTCAACAGATGTGTTAAGCAATACACTGAACTGCTGGAGCGATACCATAATTTCGTTTGGTTCACACTGGAAACAAGGTATTACTGGAAGTGTATTCATCTAAGCTCGAGAAAGTCCACTGACCTGTATCTGAACATCTACCTAGATGTATATTAAATCAGCTTTCATGTATTTAGTGTGTGCAGTAAACAATCATGATGAATTCTGTATCATGACTGCGCACAAAAGGTCTGTCTTCTTTGTTTTAACTACCGTTGCTTGTCTGTTGAGACATTCTTTCTTGACATTGTTTGACACCCTCTCACCTTCATCTGAACCTCTCCGTTTTAATGAGCTGATTTCACGTTAACTGGTTGTGATGTGCAGATTCCCCTTTGGTTACTCCATTTTAAACGCCTTTTCTGCTGGATAATTTGTGTGCCGGTTTATTCACCCTCAAAGTAAGACAGTACTTTTCTCGTAATGTTGTCAATAGTACCGTATAAATTCGATCGCTTTTCTGGTGTTTTTTCGACTGGGGAGATAGACCTGTTAACCCGACCGTCTGAATATGCGCTATTGGAATTGTCCAGTATACGTTACTGAGTGAATCACATTAAACTGCCTAGTATGAGTTAGCACTGTGTGTCACACTCCAGTCACACGGATGAGCTGTTATACTCTTACACCTGTGCGCGTGATTTGTGTTTTACAAGCGTTTACTCAACTTGGTTAGCTTGATTGGTTGCAAAAAACACGTGAGACAATACCTCAACAGCGATGGCGCAACCGTAGCGTTAGCGGGCCAAATGAATCCTTGTTTCAACGGTTGGTTTTAGGGTGCACGATATGTTGAGTAGAACAGTAAGGGAGCACGTTGCTTGTATGTCCGAAGAGGATATGTCCAACTGCCTCTCGTCAAAAGTGTTTGAATTATGCTAGGTACATTAGGGTGCTGAATGTAACACACTAATAACAGTGCAGATATTGAACATAAAAGACCTCCGCATGCCCTGCTAAGAATTGCTTTATTATGCTAACTGTTCGACATTTCCAAATATATCTCCGAAACAAAACACTTTCAGTTGAATAATGTGGGTCACTAAGCAAAATCGACCCGAATTTTCACAGTCACTGAGTGATGACTTCGAACTGTCAGTTTGTAGTTCACTCTGTTTAGTAGTGTGGTCAGCTCTAACTAGGCATCGTACCGATTGCTTCACTCGGTGAGAACTATTTGTCCGTTCACTGCGTCCTTTTTTAGTATCCGGACTCTGCACTGATATGATTAGGTGGTGATCCTCATTTTACAGTGACTAGAACATGCTACAGGACTTAGAAAGCAGCTTGTTTTGACTTATTCTCTTTTTTGTTGTATGTGCGACTAGCCATTGGTTTCCTAATTCATGAAATTTAAACCTGCAGCGG
The DNA here is from genome assembly GCA_013368495.1 of Paragonimus heterotremus. Taxonomy (NCBI): domain Eukaryota; kingdom Metazoa; phylum Platyhelminthes; class Trematoda; order Plagiorchiida; family Troglotrematidae; genus Paragonimus; species Paragonimus heterotremus. The sequence continues at coordinate 59,571 of LUCH01001611.1, forward strand.
CTCCTAAGACAGTGAAGCATTCGGTCCGCCATGACCACGAGTGTTCGTGATTGACCTTCGAACATCACGCATGTATTCCGTGGTGGTTTTTTTCGACTACATGCCAAATTGTTTTGCTAAGTAGCGCAGATGCATGGTTAGAGGTTGTATGCTGAACGTCGGAAAGTGAAAATTGCTATCGGGCGTCTGTCTGGCAGGCGAAGAATGAACAGTTTCAATAAGGAAAGTGTGTTGAGTTCCAACTTATGGAGGGACTATATATATATATATATATATATATATATATATATATATATATATTAAAACATCTATCCTGGTCAAAGTTTTTCATACACAAGTTTTTGGTTTTGTGATTAAGAAAAAATCCCTACGACTAGTGTCGATTATGCAGCGAACAGGATGCTTGATAATTACTGAATACTGAACGTTCTTATTAACTGTCTTAAAGGGACTCACTATTCCAAGCAGTAGCTTGTTCCGACAGCACACGCCAAGGATGCCGCAAGTTGTCACACAGAAGAGAATCAATCCGAAAAGGAACATAGCAAAACCCAAGGCAGCTGGAATAAAACGGTAAGAGAATAGGATTAAATATACATTATGGCATGCACAACATCAGCAGCGAGTGTGGCTGAGCGCTCACATTAGACAGTTTACTCTTACTTCATGTGAGGTCACTGGTACAGCAGTCAACAAAGTTGCCTTATGGGAGCTTGCCCGGAGTTCAACTTTTGGCCGGTGCAAAGAAACGCACTATGGACGGGCTCTAACGAAGGCCTGACTCAAGGATAGTGCTTTCTACCGGTGGAAAGTGACTGAAAAGTCTATGCGAACGCTGCAATCAGTTGTGAGTAATGTTCAGCTTATAACAACACAACACTTTTTTAAATATAAGTAAGATTTTACACTTTCGGTTTTTTCCGGATAATTTTACTACATTTTTCAAGAACTATTGTTTATATTTTGATCATATAACTTTGCAGAGGTTATCGTTTATTTAAGGGTATAATTCATTCAGCTTTTTAAACGAAATGTAACTTATTGTTTACCGATTAGCTTCATTTGTTTGTTGCTAAAAATGACTATTACGGTTGACAAGTGAATAAATACAACCAAACGACAAGTTGGTCAGGTCATTCTGTCAAGTGACGTGAGCCCGATTTTTGACGGTTACTGTATTTCATACTGCAGCTGATTTGTGCTCGTACAAGAAACTGTTACCAGTTTGATGACCAAATTTCCGTGGACTCTTTTTGCCCTCCTTGCAATTTGGAAGGATTAGTGGAATAGTCAAAGTAAATGTAAAATCGAAAAAGCTTAGTAAATGTAGTAAGATAGACACTTCAGAACGTTCTGTTTAAACGTGTTGAGTCTGCGCTGGGTTCTAAATGTCATGTGTGGATAAGTATCATCGAAATAAAAGAGCGTACTCATTTCGTTCGTCGTAGAAAGCGCATCTCCTAACGGACCAGCCAGGACGCATTACGTAATATCGATCGACCGGCCCAGTTCGGATGGTATGGTCACGGGTGGCGGTATGGTCCCACTCAGCCAACCAGATCGCGCAGGTGTGCGGTCGTACGCCTGTGCGCCATCTGCACTGTTTCCTCGCGGCGTTTTCAGATGCCCCCTGTAACGTGCTTTGTTCTGACACCCTGACTGCCATATATGATCGTTGCATTTGATTCGCTCTGTGTTTGACTGTCATTTATGGTAATCGTTTCGTTCTGTAAATTTAGAGCCTGTGTGGACTAATTTTGATACGCTGTTCCAATAAACGGTGTTGCCGCACCTTTTCTCCTTCTCGGGTAAGCGCTTGAGCGCGTACCGATCCATTATTTCAAGGTGAATATCGCCGATCTAATATTTCGCCCGTTTCTAAACTTTCGCTTTCAGTTTATCACTTAAAAGTTTAGCCGCTAACAACGACTTTTTTCGAAAGCTTACAACATTGAATTCTTATCATATCATCCAGACACGATGCATATAGTTGATATGAGGGATTTCAAACATCAGTTTCTCCTCTACTGGGTACACATGTCTCAGCTTGATTTTCCTTGTAAGCAAATGACCTTTCAACGTCTCTCAACACTTGATGTACAAAATTTCTTTCTAAGATGCAGGACTTGGTTATTTACGAGTCGAGAAGCCGTACAATATGTAATCTGACGAAGACTATTTTATAGTCCACATAGCATACCTACACAGCCATCAAAATTGGCCCCCACTTGTAACATTCCATGCAGACTAAACTGATTCAGCTAACTGCCACAAACACATCTGCTGTTAAATCAGTTGATCAGAGTAAGTCAGCACCGACTGGCGAGTCCGGACCTGAAAAGAAAAAGCGTACAGTCCTCGGTCTAAGTTCGTTGCATTATTGTGCATGTGCGCTTGAAACTCAACAGCGATCTCCAAAATGACCTAAAAAGGAAATCGCTTGTTCACTGATTAATCAAATGTCACATAAGCCTCCCACGTCCGTCACGTCTCCGTCCGACTAAATACCGCATCCCGAGGACCCTACACAGCCGGATGAAAATCAACCATACCGTTACTATGATTTTGTCCTGAGAACGGCAGTGTTTTGGCTGCAAGTTGACTTCAACTGCATCACATGACTTTATCGGTCGGTCATAATAATAATCTATAAAACTGACGGACCGTATTCATAGAAAATGTTCTTATCGTAAGGCCACGTAGTTCAAACCAGTGAGGGTGTGATTTGTTGATGCATACTGCTACGCTAAACAGATGGCATTTCATAGAAAAATGAAGCACTATCACCTTGCATAATGAGGGGGTCCGTGCGATTGTTCAGTCGGTCAATCCAACGTTCAACTGCTCGCAAAGAAACCTTGAGTCATCACGTTCTACAAGCCAACTAATCGTCTGCATGCTGTGTCCGAAAGAACTGTGCTGATTACAAGCAACCGGTGAGTGAATAAAAAAGGGTATGTAACAAAATCAGCATAGTGGAGAACGGGAGAGAAACAAAACGCTGTTCAGTTTACTGTGTATGATCGGATGTTCGCTCTGTAAATATGTAAAGCTATAGCAAGTTAAAGACGATAACTGTTATCTTTTCATTTTGGGTCCCATCCAGCCAGCTGATATCGAGTCCGTGTCTACTTGTCACTTAACGGCATGTACTGATTTGTTGATGTTGCGTTTAACCATGTGCCCACGTACGAATCTGAATGATACCACGAGTATTCTGCAAGATAGATGTATTGTCGACATTTCGCTCGCACTGGCCAATTGTATAAGTATACAGAAAACTGAATTCATAAACGAACGACTGTTTGCAAACATGATAGTAGAGTTTTGTTTAGTCAGTAATGGTAATTCAGTTCTACGAGCACATGCGACCTGTCTGAGCATTTGGTTTTTCCTCACTGTATGTAGAAACGAGATGAGTCACCAACCAAAGATGACTGAGTGGCGATGGGCTCATCGGTAAGTGTTGCAAATCTCGTAAGTACACCAGGGGAGGCGTTATAGATGAAATAATGGATGATTGTTTCCGACACTCATCATCATCATCATCATCATCATCATCATCATCATCATCATCATCATCATCATCATCATCATCA
>LUCH01001611.1:90012-111236 GCA_013368495.1 Paragonimus heterotremus
AGATCGTCGAGAACTTAAACGCAAGCTTACTAAAAGTTTACGCAAAGATCGGGAGCAATACTTGGTCGAACAATCGAAAGAGATGGAAAAAGCCTTCTGCTATTCCCAGATAAAAAGGCTTTTTCCATCTCTTTCGATTGTTCGACCAAGTATTGCTCCCGATCTTTGCGTAAACTTTTAGTAAGCTTGCGTTTAAGTTCTCGACGATCTACATCATATCCGGAACCCGGTGGGATCGAGCGACGCTTGTTCATGAAGTTGATCGAATTGACGGAAATCCAGTTCTGTCACAACTCAACAGCTCCATCGGAACATGCCTGTTCACAGCATGCTTTCATAGCTGCGGCGATTTGTTCCCAGGATTCATTAGGATCACCCACCTGACTCGAACTGGGCCACTTGTTCACCAACGTCTTTTGGTAAACGTTCTTTACATTCTCATCGCTCGAATGCCAATTAAGTACCTTGCATTTACGAGCATGTCCTCTGGACAAGTGACAAAAGAAAATGGGCACGCACAACAGCTTGGTCCTAGTCCAGGTGATTGCTCCAAAAGGCATGACAATGCTTAACAGAGTGGCGCCACCTGTAACTCGCTCCTATATTATCCAACTGTGTCTACGGCTGAGAAGCACACGGAGGTCTCCAAGTAATACAATGTTTTTTCCTGTGCTGGAATGCGGTGCTCGAAATATACAGACCGTGGGCTGGTCACAGCTGTAGTAGTATTTCACCACTGTCAGTGCGTTGTGCTCGGACACCAAACATACATCCTAGCCGCTCCTCATGAGTAGAAAGACGACCAGGCTGAGCATTAAAATCGCCCGCTAGTATGACGATGTCTGAATATTTAGTTTGCTTCAGAAGGTCAACGAGGGCGTCATAAAACGCATCCTTGGTAACATCCGAACAGCTATCCGTTAGAGCGTACGCCGATATAATGACAGACTTTTACCGAAGTATTGAGTCTGACAGCGCACAAACGACTGTTCACTGGGATCCAGTCAAGCAGGCATTGCTCCGCTCTGGAACTCAGTGCGATTCCCACTCCGGCACGACCATGAGATTCAGCTTCAGCGTCACCAGAAACCCTGAGACAGAAGCGCTTGGATCGACAGTAATCTAGAGGTAAGCTCAAATGGATAACCGTGCTAGAATCGTAGACTCGCGTCTCCGACACACAGCACACATCAAGCTCCAGACTTAAGAAAGTACTTGCCAGAGCAGCTTGCTGACCGACTTGTCGAAGAGTGTGGACATTAAAGGCGCCAATATTTACCAGTTGTCTTGGCCTCAGAAAACAATCATCGCCCGAAGGCACATAGAAGTTAGAAGACATGGGAGGTAAAATAGTAGGAGAATGTTGTATTGGGTGAATATTGTCATAGTAGGGAGAACGATAACTCCTGATACTTCCCGGTCATTTATGCCGCGGAAGGGGGTTGACTTGAGGGACCCCACCCCGAGCCTCTGACTCAAAAGTCTGACCTGCGAGACAACAGGATACAGGGTTTCTTGGGGGACCCCACCCGGAGCCAATGACTCAACAGTCTGACTCACTTGGCAGTGAGGGGCTTGCCTAGCCCGAGGGCGCAGTGAATAAGACATTGATGTCTCATTATGAGCACTGCTGCGCGCAGTGGATGTACTCGGAGCGACACCGGGCTTTTGCGAAATACTAGATGTTTTTCGACCGTATTATATAATACGCCGGCGGCCACGGTCAACCGCTGGGCGATCGGAGTGCTCGTTGTTTGAGGGTACCTTTTCTAACCCCCTTCTTCATGACACGTAAAAAAGCAGTGCCGCAACTATAAAAATAGTTCTGCTGTATGCCCATAGAATCGTGCCTCACTATCTAAGCAATCCTACGCGGTCAGTGGTGCGACATACAATCCTATGAGTGTAACTGTTTTTCGTCTGACTGCTCGCCTTTGGCCTGTCTGACAAGGTTGCACCTGAAAGGACCGGAGTCTTAGTCAGCATAGCCCGCCGGATCAAAACAGTACACAAGCCCGACCACCTCGCCAAGGTAACAGTATAGGTCGGGCAGAATTAGCAGTGGGGGGTCTTTAATCCTCAACTAGCATTCAGTTGAAAACGTTTGGTATTATTATTGGCCAGGGGTTTGTGAGTTTCCCGGCTGCTCCTAAGAGTAAGTTTAAAATATCAATCAGCTGCTACATAAATACTGCAAATAAAAGATATATACATACATGTATACATCAAGGAATATATCGCGTTCGTAGCAACATGCTGTATTATCTCACATATCAGCGTGACACCGGTACAACCTACGTATGTATTACAGAGACACTAATACCTGTGTCATGGTTTAGACGCTTCGAACATTTATAACAGGAGAATATCAGGGAGTAAATGATTACCATGCACAAAACTGTGTTGTGAAATTTAGTACAACACTAATGGTTCACAGGCCTCCTGAATAGTACTTAAAGGTTAGTCGTATCAGTTTTGAATGTATGTGCCAGACAGTTTCAAAGATCAATCTGTATCCTGAACGTAACTACTTTAGACTGCAGATCAACTCATGGGTATGCTCATTAACCCAACTGTCCATCAGTTGTTCGTACCATTCCTTAAACCAGGGCGAGCAAACAGCCACATTATGCGAAAATGATTAGATTTCACTGCACTGTTACCTTCGAGTAAGATTGTAGATTTCTTCAGTATCGGTGTTTTCATATCTCTGCTTCTTGCACAAATAGTGTCGCTCAAAATAAGAAGGTAGGCAAAAGCAATGACTTCTGAGGAAGCGTGTTTATAATGGCAATAATGTGGCCCTGAGTTGACAGCGTAATCGCTCGCCAAAATGTTAACCTGCTACGTGTGCTTACAGCGTAAGTAAGGGGTGAAAAATAGTTTGGTTTTCCTTCCACGTAAGTGAAAAAGTATTTCTTTAACAAGCTTAAAAGTTATAGTACATTTTATTTACTAACAGTTTACTCAACACCCCATAAGACAAAGGAACCAGAAAAAGTTTCCATCATGATATAAACACATCTCTAACAATATGTGGGCTTAAAACAAGTTACTTCTTTCATTTTTTGTCTTTCCCAGTCAAGTACCAGGTGTTGACGCATTCTAAATAATTTTAAATCCCACGTGAGAAGAAAGGTATGTTCAACGATTTTAAATCATAGATATCTACGCATCAAAACTCGACGACAGTCGTAACACTTGACTCGATGGTAGCGAAAGGCGAACAGTATCAACTAAGGTCTCATCTACTCTCATAAAGCAAGCAGAGCAGAATGTATTTGCATTCGCGAAGTAACACGCAATACAATTAGCTGTGTAGTTAATCAGATTAACGGAACAAATAATGCAAGGGCAGTGGCAATCACGACAAAGCAGATCTTACAGTAGCCGTGAAACTTTTTCAAAGTGAGCTTATACTCAATCTGAAAACGGTCACAATTACGCTTGAATCTCCCAAGCTCAGTGGTAAAGGTAGTTGTTTCATGAAAGCTCGGCCAGTGTTCGAATCCTGGCCATGACAAGGATATGCGTTGCTGGCGAGGTCTAACGGAAGCGAAACTCGAATATGGTGCGTCTTTTGAAGGAACCTTACTGAAAAGTCTATGAGAGTACGAAATCCGCAATTATTTGTGATGTTCAACTCATCTCAACCAAAATACTCTACCACTTGTCAGAACACAGTCGTATTCACTGTTTGAAAACAAAGTGAATAGTTCACAAAACCCACAACAATGCGGCACAGAACCTCGATGTATAACTATCACGGAACAGTATACTTAGTCAACGGAACAAAGACTTCAGACGCACTTTTGGTCAGTTGGTAAGCTAGTTAGTAAGTGTGGAATAGATTATAGATGTGGAACAAACGACATCGACAGCGGAGAACCTGGCTGTACGGTCCAGGGTATGGAAATCTTCAATCTCAGTGATATTCAGTTTATGATCTTGGTGGTCCCACTGTTGCGAATCTGGTCGACTCTTACGTTTTGTGTGTGGGGTTGAAAGTACTGTTCTTTTGAAGTAGACATGCTAACTACGCTTGCGCAAAACATTGAAACAACCAACTTCTTTCACAGAACACTCCCAGTTAGTCGTACACGCATAAGAGCTTCCTGGTTGCAGAAAATGCGATGACTTGGTCACTATATTGCTTATTCATTTCAAACCCACATTATTATGTACCTCTATTTTGTTTCTGCCGCCGTAAAGAAACTAGTAACTAAACGAGTGAAACCCTTACATAAGATGTTTGGCATTCTCTCGACGTTGTTTGTGTGCGTCAACCTCAACTACTGCATTTTTAAGTGGTACATATTACTAGATCTTCATTATGAGGTTTTGCTGCACAAATGAAACAACCCCAGCCCCAAAACAAATTGTGTGCGGTTGCAGACATATGTCCAGAAACCTGCCTAACATGGTCATGACTGACAGGACCACAGCTTCAGCTTGCAGTGCATAAGCCTGACCATTGCATCAAAGTACTAAGACAGATCACACTAGGAACACACTAAGGCCAACCGATATATGTGATTAGGAACATTTCAGTGAAATATAGGATGCATCTCTTTGAGTCGATGGACAGGACACAACAGAAAAAAAACCCGGTGCGACTTTTTTTCACTACGTCCCAAACTAACTAGGCGGGTGCCCGGCAAGTAGTGGGCAAAGTGGTAAATGATGGGTTGACCTTCATAGATAATTTTCAGTTCAGTAATATTATCCTATAAAAATGATTGAAAACAATTTTGAGTCGCTGTCTCAGTCAGGGAGGAGGGAGTTACAGTGGTTGTACGCTAAAATAATCTCTTGAATTGCTCCAAACTCCGGATAAAACCCAAGTCAAACAACATCTATCACCAAACTATTTCATAGGGTTTATCTTATGACACCAATGAGTCTACTACTCTGTTCCACACTACACAGAAATGCATCTTGCAATTCATTGGGACGTTGCAGGACATATATGCCAAATTACTGATTAGTAATATTGAACTGTTGTGATGATTGTAAATCATAACGGAACACTATATGTTATTGTTGTTTTACTGCATGAGTAATTACATTGTACAGGTATTGAATACATTTCAATTCCGTTGGCTGACGTGCTGTTATTACTACTGCGTAGAAGTTAGCTCTGGGTTTGAGCTAAGTACATTTCTTATTACTATTACGTATTCCTAATTATCACAATTGGCGTCGTGGTCAGTATATTTCAGGACATTCGTTACAATGAATCCCTGCAATATGGAAACTCTGAACGTCCACTGGAGTTCGCGGGAAATGGAGGATTACTTGGAACGCTTTGAAATTTGGTGTATTACTCGTAATGATATAACAGAGGAGAAGAAAACGCCACATTTCCTCATGGTCATTGGGAAAGATGCATATGCATTGCTTAAAATCCTGGCGTTTCCTGATTCGCCTCTTTCACTTCCGTACGATTCCGTGAAACATCTGCTACTGAGGCACGTTTAGCCCGTCTACTTCGAAGCTGCGGAAAGGGCAAAGTTTCATACTTTACTCAGAGAAGAACCTCAAGAAATTCATGCGTCTATTTCTCAAACTCAACCAACAGAGTCTCATTTCGATGGTCAATTTCAGAATCAGCTAAGAGATCGATTGATAGCGGAAAGTGATTCCCCAAGTCTTCCACAGAAGTTGTTACCACCGGAGGAGACTTCTATCTAATCGACCAGAGCTGTATGTGAACAATTGCAGGATGTACAGGGCGCTGTAATTGAGGAACATACCGCCGATAGTGTTGAGAAACAGGCAAACCAACAGCAACGGCAGTTCGAAAAGCTAGACTGTCAGTGAAGTACGGCAGTCGAGCCACATCAATTTACTCAAAATTCTGTCCAACATTTTGGTAACTGTAAGTCATGTGGTCATGAACATCCTCGATTTATGTGTCTATTTCGCAACTCCAAATGTTATGAGTGTGGCGAGGTCGGTCACATTCAAACTGTCTGTTGTTGTTCGAAAACCTGTTTTGACCAGACTTCTTTAGATGAACAAACTGTTGCATCTGACGCGTTCTATTGCTTTTACTATGACTTCTACTAATTCTCCTGATTCTACGCATCACATAGTACAATCTTCTATTGTTAACGGTAGTCCCAAACATTTCTTCATTGCTGACACTGGTGGTGTTGAGTCTTTTATTTCTGTCGCTTGCATGAAGCGCCTGGAACCTTCTGTTATCCTGAAACCTGTTGATATGCCTGTTAACAGTATTACCTAAACCTGGTTTATTTGTTCTTGGCGAATGTGAACTTCCACTCACAGATGTGCAGTCTATTACTTATACTTATTCATTTATTGTTATTAATTTCTACCTGTCTGTTATCGGTCTTAAGTGCATGAATATTCTAAAGATCTTTCTTTCATTGTCTGTTGAATCTTCCGAGTTTGAAAATCCCGCTTCTGAGTCTGTTTCAGATTCGAATTCAGTTACAAGAGGGGTACCTGCGATTGAGTTGGCGCAGACAAGAATTCCTGAACGTGTGAAGAAGAAACAACGTCATCACTACTACCCGGACGTTCATTTGAACTGTGGCAGATGTAATGACTGTAAATCATAACGGAACACTATATGTTATTGTTGTTTTACTGCATGAGTAATTACATTGTACAGGTATTGAATACATTTCAATTCCGTTGGCTGACGTGCTGTTATTACTACTGCGTAGAAGTTAGCTCTGGGTTTGAGCCAAGTACATTTCTTATTACTATTACGTATTCCTAATTATCACAACAGTTCAGAATGTATGAACTGTCAACCCTATGAAAACCATACGAGTTATGCCTCCCATGTGTCCTGCCACATGCCTCTTATGAACGCGAAACCTTGTTAGCCATTCTAAACGGTCTGAAAAACTGAATGGGTCAGACCGATCAGCGGCCCATTTTTCACCTCAAAAACGCTTGACAGTCACTTTCTCATAGGAGAATTACACTAAAAGTGGAATGCGATGGTAATGGGGAACTTATCAAGAATCTAGAGGAGGGAAGCGAAATGTGTGTACTGATCATATCATTCCATTCTGAGAAGTAGTGTCAAAAACAAAGCACGGGATTAGGGCTTATGAAAAAAATGAGCCAACAGGAAAGTTCGCCGAATTGTGAATGTCACAATTTAAGGTAAATGGAATTCAGATTATGACAATCCAATTACGCATCGAATGACATATGTGAGAACCCTAGAGTGCTATCTCGGCTGCCAAGTTGAGCGATTAGCTTACAGAGTGACAATAGATAAGGTTAGAATAACTGATTATGTGACTTGTTGCAAGACCGACTACAACATTTTGTAGTCTTTAAAAGTTAATCGGCATTGGAATAACTGATTCAACTTTTACACCTGAAAAGTCATTTACATATTTTAAATTAATGCCAAAAGATATATGTGGGTAATGTGAATTGCCTAATATTACGGGAACAGATGTACTATATCGATTGCATACAGTAGAGTCTACGTAGTTTGTAACTGCTAGACAAAAGTAAAACAACAACTTACATTACTATGTTAAAGTTAATCATACAATGATTTTTACCTGTTTCATCCTGATGGTTGCCATTCGTATCCTGGACTTTCTATTCCAAAGACCCACATTTTCGCTATCCGTTTATCAATCCTCACTGTGGACATTTCGTATGGATTAAATCAACACAGATTGGTAAATCCGGGTGAATAGAGCTCAGTGTAGATTAAGTTAAAGCCGCGTTAGTTAGCTGTGTATATCTCGTCCGTTGCCTCACCGGCATTGCATTCACAGGCGATCACCCACTGTCAGTTTCTCAGAGCTAAGGGTCACGTATACCACATTCACTCATAGCGTTCATACTAACTGTTTCTGAGTGACTGAGATCTTCCTCTAATCTGCCTATCCTGGTTAAGTGAGCTTACACACAGTTCCAGAAAGGTGAAAGAAATAGCCTTCCTATTTTACGAAGTGACGAGCATGTTACGTTTCAATTATTTCTTCACATAATAATCAGCAAATACAAGAACACCTCTCCAATTGTTGGTACAATTACATCCATTTAAAGGTTTGGGACAAAGACTCTTACCAATAACAATAAATTCGAAATCACAACTAAGGTGCCCGTAAGTGCCTTGCACATAGTTGACCGTGCAGTTGTATTCACGTAGGAGTACGTGAAACCTCAATTCGATTTTTTTGATGTTAAAGGCAGTTCGCTGGTTGACGTTTGAGGGGCCGGGACATAAGCCAATGGAAAGAATGATAAGCTGATGGGCCGGTCAAAACCTACGGTCAGCTGGTTAGTTCGAATTTGTCATCGATTGATTCACACGGCGATCATTGTTATTCAGTGTAAACAGCATTCATGCCTCAGTACAATCTGTGACACAGCTACAATACTGAACATCAACCTCAGATGCGCTGCATTTTTAATACCGGTTGTGCGAATGTCATTGAAAATTTAGAAAAGCACAGATAGTAGAAGATTGAAACTGTCAGGTAGCGTGCAGGTGATTGAAGTGATATGCTATGCAATATCATTGTGTACCACGAAAAAGACAAACGATAATGTGTCACAACGGAACTTAATTTGCTGCTGATCCTACTTGTATTCAAAGTTAGTGCATAAAATAGCAGAACATTTATTACAACAGATGACATGAACACTTGCAAGCTAGACTGTCACTTGTAAATTGAACTGGAAAGAAACAGTGAACTTTTCTGAGATGTAATGCTCAGTTTATCTACTGCGAACATAGAAGCAAAGCTGAGCCCTGCTGTCAGAACTACTGATTACAGATTGCTTTTCCTGAATCATAGCAGCATTTGGAATTTGTACTTTGTATACGACGTTTTCGTTAGATCAATCATTCACTTGTATCTTCCATATAGATCAACCTCGTCAAGTTGATAATTCGAGTTCGTAAACTCACAGTCCAGTCCATTAGAAGAGTTGTCCGTGCGCAGTGTACACATTTTTCCGTTCACCAGCATGACAACCACAGGATCCTTGCATACAAATGACAACCTTAAAAACTATTGGTTGCACCTTCAGTCTCCGAAAAAAGGACTTTACGATCCACCTGGACGATATTAACAACCTGGAAATACCAGCCTGGAAGACAAGTTTGCAACGTGGATTGACAGGAACTGGAGTAGACTATAGAATACTGAAAAAGCGAAGCAGACATTCGACAACAGTGGACATCAAATAGCACGCGAAATTTTCTGCTTTAAATTCCTTTATCGTCATCTAGTCTTATCGAACGAAGATTCCGTACAGTGAACCATACACGGGTGTGGGTTCAAAAATGTCTGGACATTACTAATCTTAATGACTGGAAATCGTTGCTATTCAATTGATCACAGTTGTCACATTCCCATAGACTTTCCAGTCAGCCCCTTTCGAAAAGAAGCACTAGACTCGAGTTTCGCTCTTGTCAGAGCTTGTCACTAGTACATGTCCTTGCCATGGCCGGGGATAGAACTCTGACCACGCTTTCATGAAGCAACCGTGTTTACCACTGCGCCATTGACCTCATATTGGGGACGACTGAATTATCATACGTGGACGTTCGACCGCAATCGCTTGTGAGTAATGCTCTGACTGCCCAATCGGCTCGACAGGAGACAGTAACTGTCCTGGTAAAATCAATCGATGGCCTGTCGACTAGGACTTCTCTTAAGGGATCGACTGGAAAGTCCGTGGCAATATGACAGTTGCGATCAATTGTGGGTGACGTTCAATTTACATGAAAACCAAAATCCCCTACTACTCGTCAACTATCCATATTGTTTTCATAAAATTTGCAGCTATCTCATAAACACCAAATTAGGAATCATAAGCGAATTTATAATGCACGACATTTTATACACATGGCCATCACCATATTAGTTAAAAAATATTAAGTGATTGGGTGTTGTAAGCCAAGCTGTATAACCGAAAGAAGAAAAGTGACATTGCGATGCCGTGATTCACTGAAGTCTATGATGCACACATTTTACAGTCTGACCGCTTTTATTCTGACTGAGCAAAATTTCATCGACTATGTGCTGTAACGTGCGGTCAAAATCAGCAAGCGCGCACAGGTTTAATTTGAATTGTGTAGCAGGGCGTGCTGCTGTGTTGTCGATGCCGTTTTAGTTTACGCTTGTGTGAGTCGTGTGCATGGCTTACTTGGCCTTTCTTGTTGTTTCCTTTATCAGGACTGTTGTTGGGACCCTTATTTCGGAAGAACGCTGTCCTCCGGTGTCTCCACGTTGCTCCAAAGTTGGTCCGTAAGTGTGACGGACAATCAGAGTAGAGACGGCCGGCTTGCGTGTTACAATATCAGGTGGGATGACCGCGTGAGACATACGGCCGTTTACCAGCTCTTGAATCGGGACGCTCTAAATCCACAAATAACTACCAACTAATCAGATTGCACAGTCATCAGTGCTTGGGTCACGTACTCCGCACACCATCTGAGTATTAGCCGCACTGGGTATTATATAATGAGACCACATGAGCAGGATAAAACCGCGTAGTGGTCAAAAAACAGTATGGTCAAGGAATAAGAAGGCTCGCAATCTTGTCAGTAAGTGAACGAATGAAGACAACCTGGACCAATTGTGAAAATGAACAGCTTTACTAACAGTGAGATCGGATGGTTTACACAAAACACGAAACAGCTCGCGTTTCAATGAGAAAGCTACTTTACAACTTCATTATGCACACAGACTGAGGGGGGTAGCTGACCAAGAGACATTGTTGTGGGGAACAGTGAACCGAGGGAGGTATGTCGAAACCATGTCAATCACTGCGATCGAGTCAGGCAAACAGTCAAATTTAGTAGAATGGACCAGGCAGACTTGATCCGCGACAATATTTGGTGGCGCTTTTTTGGACTTACGTTTGTTCGTCTCATGTACTGATAGGAATGCGGGTCATATAGTATGATAGTTACTAGGTTAGGTAGTATCAACTTCATTATTTTTAACGCTGATTCAATGAAAACAAAATGCGCACATCGAAGCTACTGATCATGGTAGGCCGCCATGGTAACCACGGTTGAGGAAATAACCATTTTAAATAAAGTAATCCATGATCACGAACATCCTTGAAACTCTAAATATTAGCATTGAAAGCTGGCATTCAATTCAGGCAGCCCATCAGATACTATTGTAGAAATGACAGGATTCGATGGAGTTCGAGGAGAGGACCTGAAGCGGGTTACAGAGTACTCAATGTGAAATACGATGTAGTAAATAAATTTGCAGAAAACGCTAAGTAGCCTTGTTGGCACAAGATGATAAATTGATCCCCTGTCGACTGTAAACCAACCAGTTTCGCCTACCAAGTTATCGGACCACAAAGTTTTTTGCATGCAGCGGTTTGCTTCTAGGGCATGCTATACACCTTGGTTGGGTAACTGCCGTGTTTCACCGGTTAGATGTATAGAATGGTTCCAACTGTCAGCATAACATATCTTTTAACATTTTACCAGCAGCTTCCAGGCGTTTTGAGTAGTCTGTGATTTCGTATGCTTCCACATGCTAAGGATCGAGCTTGCACAGCCGTTAGATCTCTGATTACTCTCTTATGATCAACATGTAATTATTTCACATCTGACTTCGAGCGAACTACAAGTTATTCGATTGTTCATATGACCAAGGGACGGCTGGAAGAGATTATAACAAATATCAACAAACAGGTTTGAGAACAGCAAGTGAAACAAATGACAAACCCGTGGCACATCTTCAAGTAGTATCTTACCTGCTGACAAGTAAATTCAGCTTTAATAACCAGCGAGAAAATCTTATCACGAAACAGTACTCTGGATTCCCTTTGAAGTCTTTATAAAAAGAAAACTATACACAGAAGCGAATAAGGGCTGTTATTTGCATTACACTTTGGTTACACATTCTTCTGATATTACTTAGATGTTTGGTTTTACTCATATTATTTATAACGTATTGTAATTAGCTAGCCAGCAATCTAAATATGCATTTCTCCCTGTAGCGACTACATTAAACATTTTTTGGTAGTCGCATCCCATTGCACATTTTTGGTAGTCTTGGTTATTTTTATCTACTTCTGTTTTAGTCGGGCTGTCAACTTGTAATAAACGTCCCGGGGCTAAAATCACAATTCTCACCGTGCCTCGCTAACTTGACGTGCTTTTCTCTGTATATTCTATTTTTCAAGATCGATATCAATACACAGGAGTCAAGGCGATGCGTTCTAGTTTTTTTGTTATTCGGTTTTCGATGGTGAGAAATGACTGAATATTACTCCGTTGGACTGTTCCAACATCAGTGAATAGTAACGCGTCGATTTAACGACTGTGCACATTTCCGAAGATGTTGTGGAATGTCAGAAATGCAACCCCTTCATGGAAGTTTAACGTCAACAGCGAAACTCTGCTATCGGTTATGAATTTTGGCGTCTTTCTGTATCCGCTGCGCTGATGAGTCCCACGTACTTTTTATGGGGTTAAGACTAAGACCGTTGGTTGAAACAAACTGTCCTTCAAGAATCATGTCAGTGACATCGTGAATTAAGCTTATTGATGAAATGATTAAAATAAAAACGTATGGTTTTCAACTCATAGTATTGTAAATCTACCGCTGATTCCCATGCATCAACCACGAAGTTTCGTTCCGCCTGTTGTTCTTATGATAAGATTGAGTAAACTACCAGCTGAACCTTGAAGAAATTCTTGTTGCACCGGGAATTTATTATAATACCCACCGTCTATAACGCTTTGCTCGTACAACCTCCTTCCTTTAAGCCGCTTAATAAGTAGTGTGTAATAGTATCCCTAAAACTCCAAAGTCCCGTAGCATTCAGTAGTATGTTCGGCATCTGCTGGAATCTCAAAATCCCATTCTTAAAATCAGTCAGTTTATCCTTTCATGGCATGAGGCGGACCGTTGCCAATTAAGTAATTCGAGCACCAACTCATTTTAAGACACAGTCTCACAGCACAAGCCACCGTGTCAATAGAAACTGTGCCGCCTTTCCCAGTTTGTTGTTTGCCTTTATTCGAAGATACTGGGTCGCCTTTGTCCAGCATGTGACAAACGCATTACTACAGTGGCACACCAAACACCAAAAGTAACTCCGTTGTGCAAACGGCGCAAACCTTCACCTGTCTCCATGAGAACCAATTTAACTGGCCACGTCAACGGGCTGTGCGAATAGGATGTTAGATAACGCTCGTACACAACTTGCAGCCTGCTGAGGACCAAAGTTATCTTATCGAATGCTTATTTGAGACTAAAACAAGATACTATGCCTCCGGCCTGCTTCTGTTGATTCACACTGTATGTATACTTCTCTCACCACAATCCGGTAACACAAATTAATTTCGTAAGCATATCAGCTGATTCGCCTTTGGCTGTTCTATGGTGGACTGGCTGGGCTTAGCGGATGTCACTCAACTACGCCGATGACTGCCTGGTGTAGGTCACCACCCCTACTGTCTATCTGGCCAAAGAAATGGCTGAGAAGCCTTCACCTAGCTCGGCAAATCCATCACGAAACACAGTTAAGAGGGGACTAGCTGATCAAACTAAGAAACTTGGGGTAATTCTGATAAGCTATACCAAGAAGGAATATGGACACCACCCGACGAATCCTATCGCCTGGTCAACGTGGAACTCAGCCTGGCCGTACAACACATAACTGCCGTTTATGTGGTTGATTCTAGAACTGCAAATAAATAGGAAGCACTTTGCTGGGTTAGGGTTACCCATATTCATGTGATAAATTCGCTGCACGTTTCAATGGAACGCCGCTCAATCGTAAGACACAGTTCGACGTATACAAACGTCAAATCACAAGCGTTCGATATCTAAGAAAAATGCAAGCTTGAAGTTTACCAACTCCAGTAGAAGACGTGGAAGTGCATATTCGGTGTGCATCGTGTAGGTGTGGTGCCGCTGTTTGTCCACTGACCAGTGATTGAGTTTTCATGCGGAAGTTGGCACGACTAACAGTATGGAAGTCGGCCAGTAAAGTTACCACTGACAGTCAAAAACAACTAAAAGGATCACAAAGCATGGTGAGCGCAAAGGGTTATTGGAATAAAACGAAAGAATGCAGTCAACAACTTTCATTTTATCCTACCTACAAACAGTACGATATCAAATGTGGGCGAGAGAAGTGATACATGTCCAAATTGTGTGAAAGTAGTGACCACAGTGGATGACATCGTTACTGCTTCCCACTTCCAATCTACTTTTGTTGTAGCTAGGTCGTTAGTTTGCCATGTCAGCTCCAGATCAAAATCATAAGTCGTTTTGTGCTTCGTTGGCCTGACGTATCTCTCCCGCGCAATCCATTTCTTAGGGTGGATGACAATATATGGGGTCTGCGCGCTGAGTCATCGTCACAATTATTATTCGTACTTTGATGGTGAAAATCGAACATGGACGGTTCTAACGACTAATGGACTCGTCAAACTTTCGAAGTCTCCAGTGCGATGCAGCTCAAACGTTTCAACGCTTCAATCATGAAAGTCCATGCGGTTTAAATTTTGTCTATCTCTATTTAGGTAACATCTTGGTGGTTAGTTTTTCGCACGAGAAACAGCCAAAGCACCTTCGCGCTTTACTGAAGCTGTTGATCTAAGGTGGCATCATAGTATGCCTTGACAGCTGCGAATTAGATGAGACCGCCACTGTATTTCTGGATAATGGGATCCTAGGAAACGGAATCGTCGCATTAGTGGAACAGGTCCTAGACATCCGTGAAAAACTCAAGCCCATCACACACCGTTAACCTATTCTTCCACAACCTCACTAAGCAAACATTTGAAAGGAAATTCTAACACCTAATTTTATATGCGACATGCTACAAGCACCGGGAGCAGTATCAGGGACGCCTTACCAGGTGTTCATAATCTCGACGCCTCCGCTGATCGTGATAACGATTAGACAGCCACGGCTACCGTACAATCCACTGATCCAGAAACCGAGCATTTTTGTTAAGAAAACCCACTTACAATTTAACATGTACCGGCCATCTTCAGATGGAATAATTCCCTGTAACACTGCAAGGCGCACCGTATCCGGTATTCTCTGTACCTTTTCTGCGTCGGGTACACATGTTCATCACGTACACGCCGGTTTGGTGAGTCCTTTATCACTTTCAAACGGCTCGGTCTATCTACTGATGTGGGTTGAAGGTTTCCAAGGATGGCCTACAGCTATACCACTGCCTAGCTGCTCTTTAGAAATGGCAGCCAGCGGATTCATAGAACATGGCTGAAATGTTTGGTTGTCCAACATGTGTGAATCACACTTCGAAAAACTTTTTACGACCATTCCAAATACTCTAAGGTTTAACCATACTTGCACTGCGGCCTACCACCCGGTAGCGAATGGGATAGTTGCTAATTCTTCATGGCAAAAATCACTTCCGTTAGTTCTCTTGGGTCAACGAAACTCAGAGAAAGTCTGTAGGCCGCCGCAGTTGAACTAGTTTTTGGCTGTACTCCTGAGCTATCAGGTAAGCTCGTATCACCTTTACCTCCAGCATCGCACGACTACGGCAGCTGCACAGTTTGTTCGATACATCATATGTGAGAACTACGACTTATGCAACCTCGTGAGCAACCGTTAACCATAAGCTGCCTTCCTGTATTCGTCGTATTTCACGTGCGGATAGGCTGCATCAATGACAGCAACCCTCATACATCGGTCTCTATCGTGACATCACAAGGGACTGCCACCGCTGGCCGCAACGGGAAGAGTTGCCATTTTTCTAACGATTTATCTGTCACTCCATTCTCCAAGGTAGTTTAACCTGGCCCTTTTTGAGGTTTGTTCAACGCACCTTTCGCCTGACGCGCTTGTGAGCGTCGCCAAGTGGGTTTGAACTCACCTCGAACCTCTTTTCTTTCTTCTCTTGGTTGCTGCCGTTGGTCCCAGATTAGGCGAGAGCTAGCTGCACATCGCATTTCCAAACATTACTGGAAATATACGGTTTGGTTCCAAACCTTACTGCGTTCTTTTAGTTTGATGCCTGTTGGGACTACGTTTCGATTGCTCTTCAGCAGAGGCGTTTTAGAGTTAGTGGACGAGGGTCGAGCGCATGCCCACTTGTTCACTACACGATTGTCGTTCCGCTGTTACCTCATTTTATTATTCGCTCGCTCTCACGTCGACTGCGTGTGTCGACAATATATTCCTTGTTTACTCGGTGCGTTATGATCAACCGGCGGTCTTTGGTTCGCTTGATCCTACGCGTTTTGACAGCAGGAACCCAAGTCGTTACATTGTCGGACGGTTCAAACCATGACAGTGCATACAAGCCAGCTACCAGTCATTATCAATGTCACGACTGACAACGCGGTTTGATTTTGTGCACAGTAATAGAGATTTCTAAAGTTAAGCCGCTGAATTTCGATCCCATTTGAACTTAACATACAACAAAAAAGTTAAAATTGCTAATCTCACACATTTCGATCGATCTCTCTGCCTGACGACGAAACCCCCAAAGCAATTAGCTTCTATTGGGCATAGCTTATTCAAAGTAACAATCGACCCACAACATTAGATCACCTGTTGTTTTGGTCCACTGGATCAAACGGATACGTATACCGCAATGTAGCCTGCCACTTGTGAATTCTACAGCTATTCGTATCAACTGGGGGAAGTAAAATGTGCCACGCAATATACCAAAAAATCGAAATGTACAGTCGAAGTGGAAGCACACATCACAAAAACATCCAGGTAGTTGAGTAGACGAAAAGTTGTATTTATCATGTGTGCGACACATCGGGGGCGAAAAACTGTAAAAAATCAAAACCGAAGGCTTGAGGAATTTTAGGTCTGTAAGTTCCACTGCTTAGGTCACCAGGAATGTTGCGGACTCCTGAGCTGTTTGCTTGCGAGGACTTTTGACTGTGTGCTTAAATCACATCGATCGTTTCCTCAGCAGTTTTGAAAAGGGACTGTAAGGGTAAAACCAGCCAAATGAATCCTCATTACACAACCCAATTTTAAACGTCCACTTATGTACCTCTGGAATGGAAAACGAAGAGTAATTCTATATGTGGTTGTTTTTTGTCCAACCTCCAGCGATACTTCTTGAAACATACTGAACAAACCAGCGGTGACGTAAAAACACTAGTACAATCAATGAAGGATTCTATGATGACCTGGCGATAAGCCCGGTCTGTCTGCTGTACGATGTGTAGAATCCCTCTCAAAATACTAGTTCATGATGAAGATAGGATTGTAGGGACTTTGTCTGTCGTCTACTTGTTGCACACGATTGTTTTTATTTGTAAGGTTGCAAGCATATGCGCGCTAACGAGGCCAGACACTCCCGACTTGCTCGCGTGCTCGACGGCTACGTCCTAAACATTCCTAGCTATTGTCGCGTATCAGTATCGCTTAGTTTTGCACGGGAACCACTGTAACCTACGTCTAACATACGTTGGATCCCTCAATTATTTGTACTTTTGTTTCGCGTCTGATACTTATTGCATACATCCAGAGACCGTTAATTTAGTGAACGTGCGCACTAAAATGCTTACACAGGAGTCACACGTCCAAGACCGTTTCATTTACGCATTGTCGAGAGACTGTACTGTTATGTTCCACTAACCACGTGGTGTACTCCACACGCCGCATAATCCGCTTGTTCGGTAACTGAAGTGCCAATAGGGCATAAGAACATCCACTGCTGCATAACCAGGGTACTCACAAGAAATCAGTTGTCAATTCGACAACCAACAATTGAGTATCTTCTCGCGATCGCAAGCGTGGACCTGAATACAAAACGCAGTATTCGTTCGGAATACAGGCGCTTCACCAATGTTCTACTACTGATATCCGACCCAAAGCAGCCAGCTGTACGCCTCAGGAACTTACGGTCCTATCTACTGTTGAGTATGTTCGATTACTTCAAACGGACAGGACGCAATCGCAAACTGAAGTGAGAAATAGTTTGACTGGAGTCGGTACAGCCATGAACAGTGTAGTTTGTGATTAACACCCACATCAGAACTGGTGCAGCTATACCGACGGATAACCGAACGGTAAAGTCGAAGTTGTTTGAGTCGTCCGCTACCCAATGCGCTAATAACCTCAGATAAAAAGTGAGCGACTTACAACACTCAGCCACTACGGACTCAACAGCCACAGTCTTTATAAACTACTCCTCTTAGCTACTGTGCCTCTTTTCTCGTAAGTCGGACTAGGTCATCCGCTCGACTCTAGCCTAAGAAAAGAGAGTGACGGCTCAGAAAGTTGATTCACTTTCTTGAAATCCCAGTGATTGTGACCCTGTGATGATTAGGCATCCAGTCTACCATTTCGATACCAATTCATCATTACCACCACCATGGACACCAATATATCAGCGGTTCACACTGGTGTGTAACTGCCATGAAACCATGGGGAAAAATCAAAACTTATGTAAGAGGAAGAAGAAAATAAGGGGTCGGGAATTGACGTAATTACTAAAAATAGCTGCGTCTATATTCAAACATACAACGTCAAGGTGCCTACACCTTGCAAACAAATAAACGAGCTGTAAGTGAAAGTAAGGCGTTATCAGCAAAACAGCTTCCTCACGGCTTTCACTGTCTCCAACAACATTCACGCCACCAAACTCGGTTAGCTGCCATCTCACCCAACGTCTCCAGCCACTGACTCTGCGATTCGCGAGGTCTTCAGCCTGGGAGACGACCCCGATCTACAATGGTCAATCCCTTTGTGAACGATTTCATTTATCTACGCCAGGTCATCACCTGTCCACCTCGCACCCTACGTCAGTCGACAGCAGCATCGACAAAGAGTGTTCAGTGTGGCAGATGACTAGCTGGCATCCTTAGTACATAACCTAACTATCCAATACTTTGCAAATGTAAGGACTCAAGGAAAGAACTCGTTTGACAATCACCACCAAATACCCGCTTCCTAACATCTTCGTTTCCTACACGCTGGTACCATCCAATACGAACGAGTAAAAGCAAACATCGGTGGTCAAATACTTGAAGACGGTTCACGTTTTCTACTCTGAGCGGCCAAGTCGCGCTGCCGTGAAGTAATCCAGTCCTCACTATCGCCCTATAAACGCGACCTTTAGGACTCCGTCGCCATAGGTGCCTCAGATTGGCGAACACCGTCCCAGCCTTGAAGATGCGAGATTCTATTTCATTCCTTACACCTCCGACGCTGATTCAACTTCCCAAGTATACAAACCGGTCAACAACCTCCATGACTTCATTATCTAACATTAAATCTACGTAATCACAGCAATCTTGCATGAGCACTGCATTTCGAGGCTGCAAAGCGCATTCCGAAGTACTTAGCAGAACGCGAAATTGCGTTCAGCGTTGTTTATGCCGCTTGGAAGTTGTCAAACAGCAACACCTTATCGTCAGCATAAACAAAATCAGTCAGCCTCCCACCAGGTAGTAGGTCCACATCGGCATCATTTGAGTGTCGGAGACAATCCTCCATTATTTCGTCCATGACGAATTTGAACAAAAATGGTGAATGGGAGCAGCCTTGACGTACGTCGTTCATGGTGATGAAACTGTCAGACAGTTCACAGTAAACCCTAACCTGAGCTGAAGTATGGGAATAGAGCGCCAACGGTATGCCCACATACTCAGTCGGTATACCCTTGCGTTTAAGCGACTCCAAAAGTAGACGCGACGCCGCTCCAGAGTTTGATGAAAAGTAAAAGTGTGACCTATACATTCCCGCCCAGTGCGAAACCCTGCCTGTTTTTTTCCTAATGTTTACCTTCCAAGCTGCAGTGAGTCAGCGAAGTGTACTAGATGTCAGAACCCTAGTAATGACTGGTGTCAAACTAATTACCTTATGATTTTCGCAAGAGCTCCTGATACCTTTCTTGAATACAGGAACTATTATCGCGTGACCCCAGCACGGATGGATGATCTCCGTCTTCTACACAAATTGAAACAGCTGAGTCAAAGGCACTACGAACGCCTCCGCACGTTCTTTGAAAAGTGTCAGCACGAGGTCATCTGGGCCCGCAGCCTTATTATATTTGAGAACCGGGATGCAATTATTAACTTTGGCTTCAGTGGGTGGTTGCAAATCTACCGACCAGGGTGCTACATCACAAGTTTGTGGCAGCAACACGGTAGAAGCAACAGGTCAGCCAAATTGACCCCGACCACTCTAACCTTCTGAACTTATTACAGATTAGTGTCATCTGTCTCGCTGATAGCTTCACCGACAGAGGGTCGCCTGGGGCCGGTAGCGCGGATAACCCCAGCGTTTGCCGGTGTTGCATGAAACAAAAGTGATCTTCAGTTCCTTAACTTTCTCCACTAGTCAAGCCTCACAATTAGCGATCGGGTCAGGTTTCAGCTTCCTACTAATATCTCACCTGAACTTGTTATATGAACTATCAAGAGGAATGTTCGGTTTGTTTGTTCAACCCACGAAATCCACTGCCGTATGTTACAGTACCTGTGTTGTGAATGCTTTATGATACTTCGATCTAACAGCTATGACGATCTTTGGAGTGACAACTGCTAAGACAGCTTTCTAAGCAGGTTTGGTACTCATGTTTTAATGACGGCATAGTCAGTTTCCTAACAACCAGCCATTGTTCTACGTGGGGTCGTTGCCTAGTAAAAGTAAGAACGAAACGACAACGCACGATCCGAATTCGAGCAAGTGCTTCAATAAGAATAACAATCCTGAATAGAGGCCCGCTACACATAACTAACAACTGTGGTCTATCTGAGATCACGCTTAAAAGGAAGGAGGGCGCCAAGTATAACAATGACGCGCACGATGCCCAAAACCAGTGCTGTCTAAAAATAGCCTATGTTGAGCGCACAGATTTAACAGTCGCCCGCTATTATCCGAGCTATGTGATGCTATCCCAAACCTGCCACCAAAAAGAGACTCGGCCTCACCAAGGCGGCCGACCTGGGTGTTCATGTCTTCGATCAGAACGACTATATCAGAACCATGTGTCGACCGAAAGAGAGCTGCCAGATATGAATGGGGCGTCCTTGATGTTAGCGTCACTACAGTCGGTTGGAATATAAACACACACAACGAAAAGATTCCTGAAGGTACTGCTTTTACAGCTGGCCTTAACAAAACCCGCCGATTGGACGCCGCAGTCTATCGTTAACAGGAATCCAATCTATCAATGTGCCTGTGGCCGTCGTGTTGAGGATTATATCTACTCCAGCTTGGCTAGTAGCTGTGGTGGAGTGCAGCCAATCGTGTAAGCCA
>LUCH01001612.1:0-94227 GCA_013368495.1 Paragonimus heterotremus
CAATGTAAATATATTTCCACAATAACTGCCGTATTTTTGTTGCTGCGTCGAACGCTCTTCGGTTAATTCGTCTTAAGTTGGAGCACTGTTATGTAATTGACGACGTAAGGATTAGCTTCCCCTAAGTATAATAGGCGAATTAATTGTGAAATTGAAAAACGAGGTAAAAAGCGTGCTACGCGGAAATTTTTTTGACCGTCCTATGAGTGACCTAAAAATGTTCAGTTAGGACGCTTATAGGACACTCATAGGACGGTCATGCTGGCTGGGACGCTACAGCTTCTTGGTTATTCCCCCCTGTTGGTATCCCCCCTTCCTGTGACACGTTTTCCCCTCTACCCCATCCCGTCAACCCTGTGCGCCCCGTAGGCCAGTCATGTGTGTCCTTGATTCGTAGGCCGTCATTGGTTTGCACTCGCAATAAATGTGTGGGAGGGCGTCAGAAGTGCACCGAAACCATGAGTGTAAACACGGTTGATTTCTCTTATTTGTTTCAGGAACACTGGTAGTGTCGTGTCTTCACGACAGTTCCCGAACTTAGATGCGGTGGGAGCCGAGCTTAAACTTTTCGGAGTTCAGTCTGGCTCATTTCACTGCATCCGATCAACCGAACCTGCGGTCGGTGATCATAAGAGACTCGTCTACGCATGCGTCCGTAGCGTCCAAGTATTGCGCTCATCTTCCGGTGTTCGAGGAAGAACAAGCGCCCAAACTGGATGCTCAGCATACTCCAACGTCAATCGGAACATTAGCGAAGGACTTCGGGTGACCAAATTCGTCATGCTTCACGATCATCCGTGCGACATGAATGCTGCAAAATACGAGACATCAAGGCGTCGCCTAACCCCGAAAGAAATCGAGGAAATTCGACCATGGCTGCTCAACGGCACCGTATCCTTCAATGTAACTCAATACATCCGCAAGCACTTCGACAAGGAGACAACGACGAAGGATGTGTGCAACCTTCGTGCACGCCTGTTCGCGAAGAGAAACACTGTTGGCTACCTAGGCCGATTGAATGCTCAACTGAACAGAACTGGTTAGTGCTACTTAAGCGTAGATGCTGAAATCCGTTTAACGCATTTCATGTTCATGAGTAATGAGCAGACAGTTTTGTCGGCTCTACTCCAAGGTCATGGGTATAGAGGCCACTTACAATAAATGTAAGGAGGGATACAGTTTATTTGTTTTAGTTGTAGATGCCAGTTGAGTCGGCCTATCAGTCGGCTTGGGTTGGCTTTCAAACGAAACTACGGCAGCTGTCACAACGGGGATGCTGCCTATAAATCAAAAAGCATTTTATTGGCACGCCCCACAAACCATTTCTATCAGTGACTCCGTTAAACCACGGACACTGCCTCCCTTCAAACCCTGTATCCAGCAGACGAAGAAGTCGAATTTTCCTTGGGTGAAAACCCTCAAACACCCCCGAGAAGGCGGAATTTAACAGGGGTACAGGGGTCGCAAGTTGCGACACCGAAAGCGCTGGTCAAGCGTCCTGTAGGGACGTTGATGTACGCACAAGTAGTGACGTCGCCTCCACGGCCTCAAAGGAGGGTCATCAAAACCACTCGGCAGTACATGCCGAGTCCAAAACCACCACCCTCAATTCCAGGTCTTTCTTCTTAAACTCTTCCTCCAACTCCTCTTTTCTCGAGAGGTCAAGTAGGAAAGTAGCTTTTAAGTGCATGTATATGAACTGTCTGAGTGTGTTCAATAAGTTACTGGAAATCAGACAGTTGAATCATGACACACAACCCCACATTTTTGCTTTCACGGAGACCTGGCTTACAGGTGACATCAGTGACAGTGAACTGAGTGTCCCCGATTGTTCAGTTTACCGAGCTGACTCCACCCGACGGAGAATGGGGGTTTTACGTTTTTCTCTAGCATTATCTCCCAACACCCACGGTTATTGGTGGATTTCATTCCTCTGATAAATGTGATGCTCTGTGGCCTCGATTGGCTTTGTGTGGCCGAGACTCACTCCTAGTAAGGATTATCTATCGTTCTCCTTCATCTAACCTTCTCTGATGACGACAGTCTTCTTGTAAACCTAGACAGCTTCCTAGGCCTACAAAAATTTACTGATCTGCTTATAATGAGCGACTTTAATGCACCGAAAATAAACTGGGCATCAGTTTCCCACCAGGAATGTGAAAGCGGACTGTCGACCTCCTTATCGACGCTGATACAACGGAGAGCGTGGACACACCTTGTCAACGCCCCAACGCGGCATCATTCTGGTCAGACTCTCTCTCTGCTCGACCTAGTTACCACTAATGAGAGCCACCTGGTAGGTAGTGCTCATTAAACCACCACTCGGACACAGTGACCATTCTCTGCTCATCTTTGATCTTATCTGTTACTGGGCACAACAACCAGTAAAGAAGTCCACTGTTCAAAACTTTAATCAGGCTGATTTTAACGGCCTGAGAAGTCACCTAGGTTCACTTCTTTTTGACTGTGGCTCCGTGGACCAGAACTACCGTGCACTTCAAGGGTCGATTGAGAAAGCGGACGACTTATTTGTGCCGCGCAAACTGTGTACTTTCTCTTATCAGCCACCTCTTCCGCACAGAATACGTCGTCTCCTCGGTGACCGTTAACTTTTATTCGTGAAGCATAAGCTTACGGAGAAATCGGAAGACCTAAGTGCATTCCACGTTGTTCGAACTTGATGTAGACAGAAACTCCGTTAGCACACCAAACTCGTACAAGAAAAGGTCCTCCTCAGAGCCCGCGGGAACAAAAACTTCTTATTCAAGCACATGTGACGACTGAGAAAGAATAAACTCTCGGCTCCTTTTCTGCGACTCCCTGACTGGGAGACCTCATCTTACTCCTTAGTTGTGACCGAGTTATTCAGGGAGTACTACCTGATAGTCTACAACATCGCTCCGCCAGTTTG
This sequence comes from Paragonimus heterotremus, assembly GCA_013368495.1. Lineage (NCBI taxonomy): Eukaryota > Metazoa > Platyhelminthes > Trematoda > Plagiorchiida > Troglotrematidae > Paragonimus > Paragonimus heterotremus. The sequence continues at coordinate 2,912 of LUCH01001612.1, forward strand.
GCACCCTATCCTTCCACGGCAGAATTTCCAGCAGCCACTGGTTACCGCTGAGTTTTCTGTGCTAGAAGTTGAAGACCTTTTATCCAAGGTCAGCTAATACAGTGCAGTTGTAGCGAAAAGGCGTCAATAAAGCACAATCTATTGTCCAATTCGCTAGTTGCCATGCCACGCGCGCTCGCGATTTTGAATCACAATTCCGGTCCACAACACCCCAAGGTTTCCGCTCACGCGTCGTGTGCACTTCCATCCGGCTTATGTGTGTAATGAGCGCCTTCTATCCGGGGGTTTTCCGCCTGCTATTCCTCGTCCGTTGATCCGATTTCGTTGGGCGATAACTCGTCCGGCCGCTCGTGTTGTCCTTCGTCTATCCACTGTGGGCTTTGACCGTACTCCACGACTTTGTCGAGATATTCCTGCGAGTGTTGGAATAATCACGCCTCCGATTTGGTCATCAATCCATCTTTGGCTGCAGTATCTCGTCCGTTGGTCCGATCCGATCGAACGATAACCCATCCGGTCACGCACCCCGTCCTCCATCCCATCGCTGTGGGTTTTTGAACGCATCTCGTACCTACGTTGAGGTATTCCTCCGTGAGTTGGAATACTCGCACCTCCTGCCTGACAGTCCACCACACAGTGGGTCCTGATAAGACCCATCCCAGAATTTTCAAAGAGGCAGCTGCTAGTCTGACAGGACCTTTTTATAAGCCGTTTAAACAGACACTCCAGACTGGCATTCTCCCTAGCGCATGGAAAGTGGCGACGGTCACGCTCACATTTAAAACGGGCGACTGGCACTCTCCGGCTAGCTATCGGCCAATCAGCCTCACTAGTATTCCGTGCAAGTTAGTGGAGCGTCGTCGAGGTTATACATGCCCAAAGTGGTCATACAGACTCCCCGCAAGCATTCAGGCATCCATCCTAAGACTACCACCCAAACATCCCAGTCAAGGTTGGATCACGACGTTGCCGCTTTTCGTGATTTGCTCATTAAAATGTTCATAACTGAGGAGGAAGATTTAGCTGCTAAAATAACAGTACGCTCAGCATTTCGCCGTGGCTGGAAGACGGATGATACCAGTGCGTCACGGCGACCACCCAAATTGGTTCTGGGAACTGCATTGGAAGCTCCCCTGTTTTTGCAGCGGTCGTCAAACGTGCTCTGTGTGGACGTCCGCATAGCGAGAGACCTGGCCTCAAAGGATTGTGAACGCCTGAAGGGACTGCACGATAGAAAAGACAAGGGGGAGTCCGACTTGTTTATTCAGAGTTTTCAGGTCGGGCGGAGAAGACCTCAAGTCCGTTGGAAGCCCTTAGTGTTTCCCCTAGGCAAGGTGGTGCGGCAGAGCCTCCGGCAAGACTACCCACCACTCTCCCTTCCAAGGGAGTGGAAGCAGGGCTAAATCGGACGACAGTTATGTACTCAAACGTCCGGAGCCTCCTAAACAAGCTGGATAAGGTAGAACAATGGATTGGCAGTAATAAACCCGAAGTCATGGTCCTTGCTGAGACGTGATTGTCAGAGGACGTGATGGACGCTGAAGTCTCTCTCCCCGGAATGTACCCTCTTCTGTTCGGACCGCTCCCGTATCAGTGGTCAACAAGCAGGAGGGGTGGTGTCTTTTATTCGTGATGACATTCCCGCCACTCTGGTGTTAGCCAGAGCCGATGACGACGGTACTTACGAGGGACTGTGGTGCAAGATAAAGTTAACACCAAACAGCTTTGCCATTGTCGGTGTTATATATTGCTCTCCTGGATCGTTTCCACCTCAACCGTTGGACGATTTAGGGATATTCGGAGCAACTAACCATTGCTTTATATTGGGGGATTTCAACGCACACCACATCAACTGGGGAACACTAGCCTGCACCTGTGGTTCAGACCGTTTTTCGGAGACTGCTTCCGCTAGTCGTGGACGAGCTGTGCTTGTACCAGCATGTGGAAGTTTCCGCACGGTTACAGGCTGAATGTCGCTCTAGATTGGATCTGGTGTTTTCCGCGTTAGAGTCCGACATTAACTGTGTGGGCATCTTGCCCCCTATAGGGAGGAGTGACCATGTGCTACTGGATATATGGTGGGTAAGAGGTGAACTGCAGGCAGTACCTACCCCGGTTCGACGGAATATTTGGAGGATTCCGTTTGGAGTAATGAGAGAGGCTGTGCGCGAATACGACTGGGGCGGCAGCACAAACACGGTTGATGGGTGTTGGTACAAAATCAGAGATGATCTGCTGGCTCTAATGGAACGGTTCGCACCGATGTCCCGTGGTCGTTTCCACTCTAAGGGGCCACCGTGGTTCGATGTCGAACTGCGTGCCATCCTCAGGCGCAGACACCGACAGTGGATGAACTACTGGGCTGGTCATAGTGCCTACGATGCTTACCAGAAGACACGGAACGAATGTAATGCCATGAAGATAAGATAGCATCAGCAATTCGAGGAAAGGCTGGCCGTGGAATCATTTACAGCACCCAAGAGGCTCTGGGCGTACATCCGCCGGCGGACAACAACTAAGGCGGCAATCCCGGCACTGATGGATCAGAGCGGAAACGAGGTAGTTGAGGACTAGGGTAAAGCTCAGCTACTGGCTGGGCATTATGCTTCTGTTTACTCCAAGGGTAGTGCTAAATCTGCTTTGCCTGATGACATTGGACCATGCCTGATCGACACGCTATTTAGCGTTGAAGAAGTGGAGCGCGAGCCTAGATCGATCGGTGTCAGTAAGTCCCTCGGACCAGACAACATCCACCCCTTATTAATGTGTGAACTGGCGGTGGAATTGGCTGTGCCACTGACGGACCTGTACCAATAGTCCTTGAACGAAGGTAAACTGCCAACGGAGTGGAACCGAGCAGTGATTGAACCTATGTACAAGGGAGGAGGGCGATCGGAAGCTGTTAACTACCGACCAGTATCCTTGACTTGCGTACTTGGTAAAGTAATGGAGCGACTGATTGCTCGTCATCTCCAGGGGCATCTGGACCAACTCTCGACTCTCAGCAAGGAGCAGCACGGTTTCCGGAGGGAGCGATATGGCTTGACGAACTTCCTGATTGCCAGAGAGCGATGGGTAGAGGCGAGAGCAGACGGCAGGACTCTGGACGTAGTGTTTCTCGACTTCAGCGAGGCGTTCAACAGTGTTGCACAGTCATTTGCTCACCAAGTTGTTTGGCGTACTCTGTCAGCTTGCCTATAGCAAATTGGATAGCAGACTTCCGGTGTAGTAGATCATTTGCAGTAAGGTTCAGTCAAAAATTATCAGAATGGCTGCTTGCCACAAGGGTCAGTGCTCGGGCCTTTGCTGTTTCCGGTCTTTGTCAATGATCCATTGGACCAGTTGCAATCGTCGGCTTTCGTCTTCGCCGATGACATGAAAGTGTGGAGAGCAGTCTCTTCAGACGAGGATAGCGATATATTGCAACAGGGCTTAGATAGGATTTCAACATGGACGCTGCATTTGGGCTTGCCCCTAAACCCGAAAAAATGCTCCTTCATGCACTTGGCAGATATCACGGATGTCAAGGCCTATCATGTTGGAGGTCACTCACTGGCACAGTGTAATACAGAACGTGACCTCGGGGTGTTAGTGCCTCACACCCTCAAAACGCAGGCTCACACAACACAAGCTTGTGTTAAAGCTAGGAGAGTGCTTGGGGCTATCCGTCGATCCGTTGCTAAAGTGTCCAAGGAGGCCTTTTGCTTACTCTTCTCATCGCATGTTCGTCCGAGACTAGAGTACGGCCACGCTGCAGTGTTTCCCTGTACACAAAGTGAGGTATCTCAACGTGAAAGAGTACAGAGGGCAGCCACACGCACGGTTGTTGAGATAAGGAGCCTCTCCTATAACCGGCGGTTGAGCACCTGAACATGTACCCTCAGAGTTACCAGCGGCTCCGCGGTGACCTGATTGTGATACGCCGGCTGTGATACGTGGGCTGCAAGCGAATCCTAGATGAACATATGATGGCGCGCTGGAAGAAAGGGGATAGTTAACCCTGCTTACTCTGGTGTCGAGACGCTCAGCGAAGAGGCTAACACAGTCAGCGACTCCTGCTTTCTATCAATGAACAATCACTGAATCGCTTTACATGTCAATTTTATCGGCTTCAGTTGTCCCCAATTTTATTGGTCGATTTGAAGAGAGCGTGGACTGATTTGTATGGTACAATAACTTTAAGTGACGCAGACTGACTACTTGCTACTAGTCTTTAATCTTATCTGTTACTGGCTCCAAAAGGCTGTAACAAAGAAGTCATTCCGAAATTTCCAGAAAGCAAACTACTGTTTTTAATATTCACCAATGATCTCACCAAAAACCTGAAGTGTCCCTGCTACATCTTCGCTGATGATGTGAAGGTTGTAGGAAATCCTGACAACATGAGCACATAGGAGGACTTAAATACTGTTCAGAAGTTGCCGAATAAATGGCACCTACTCTTGAATGTAGACAATTGTAATCAGCTGCTTGCTGGGGAACAGCCACGGTCAGTCAGGTATTTTGGCAAGGAGGGTGGGAATAGGGGGCTGAGGAGGGTAAAAACGAAGGACTTGGGAGTGCTCATAGAGGGGAACTTCAAAGTTTCCAAACGATGCTTAGGGCGGCGCGAAAAGGAAATGGAGCGCTGTATGTGTTGAGGAAAACGTTCGCGTCAAGGAGACCGGAGGTGTTGTTGCCGCCTTATAAAGCTTATGTGAGGCCACATCTGGAATACTGTGTGCAGGCTTGGAGCCCGCATATGGTAAAAGACATGAAGTTACTTGAGAAAGTTCAGAGGAGTTTTACAAGGCTGCTTGAAAGAATGCGAGATAATTCGTAAGAAGACTTGATCTGTTTTCTCTTACATGAAGGAGGATAAGAGGGGACTTGATAGAAACCTTCAAGATTTTTAAGAGAATAACTGGAGTTAAGGCGAAATCTCCGTTCGGTCTGCATACAAACTCGCACCCCTGAGGCCACAGTCTGAAGTTGGAGAAGATCTCCCTCGAGGGTTGCTACATCGATTAGGACCAACTTTTTCGTATGTCGAGTCACCAATTGTTAGAACATATTCCCACAAGGTGTAGTATCCTCATAGTGTGACAGAGTTCAAAAGAAAGCTATATGAGTGTTGGCCATCTTCCTTCCCGGAACTGTTGTGAGGGTTCAGTTCGGATGAGTTTCCCAAGTACTTTCCTTCCCATAGATTTAAGTTAGTCACTTTTTTTATCTTCATTTGCCATTATTGCTGTCTTTTTAAAAAAAATCTTATTCATTCCTTTTATTTATTTACGAAGTTAGTCTTAGTATCTGAAAGTATAAGTTCTAGGAATCAAATCCAAATTGGTCTTACACTTGACTCTTGTTTCACGTCATTTCAATCAGAGGGTAAACTTGTGTTTATCGGTGGTAGCTGTGAGCTTGATTTCTGATGGCACTGATAGCTTGAGCTCCTCAGCTTTTATCTGTTATCCCTCATGATACTCATAGAGGTGGAGATTGTTCTCATTATCGTCGCAGCACTGGGCACCCCCAGAAGCTCACTGGTGCAAGAAACTGGACAATTTCTGACTGAAGCCGTTTCGTCCTGGAAAACTGAACTGATCTGAACTAACGCACTAAGGACATTTTCAAGTACACTCAGTGTCCTGTCTGACTTAATGAATTCAAACTATCATTCTTTTAAAGTTACCATTCACGAAAGCTTTCAGGCATTTGTTTTTTGCAAGCTAAGAAACATACGCCGCCTTCTTGACGTACGTTTTTGTCTATTCTCTAAACAGAAGTTAACGAGTAGTCCGGAGGATCTAGAAGCCCTTCACACTGTACGGAAGAGGTGCAAGTGGGAAATACGTCAACACACCCAACAGGTACCGGTAGACTGCAAAAGTAAAAACGTTCTATTCAGGTAAATGCGCCGCCAGAGAAAAACTAAGTCCTCAGCACTTTCTTTGTAGCTACCTGACGGAGAAACCTCCTCCAATTCCTAAGTGGTTGCCGAAGTGTTCAGGGTGTACTGTTCGGCGGTCTACAATGTGGTTCCGCCAAGCTGATATCCGACTTGCCTGCGGAAAAACTTCCAATACCCGCTCTTGACAGCTGGCTTCTCTGTGCCGGATGTTTAAGATCAGACCTTATGGTGTGGTGGGACCAGACGGGATCTATCCTCAGATTCCCAAAGAAGCGGCTCTTGGTTTGGTAGTGTCTTTCTACAGTGTGTTTAAACAGACTTTGGATTTGAACTCTTCCTGAGACCTGGAAAAAAGCTATCACACCCATATTTAAGACAGGCGACCCTCACTCCCGCCAGTTATCGGCCGATCAGTCTCACTAGCATCCCATGCACGATAATGAAGGACCTGTTAAAACGCGCCAGCTTTGAACACTTCTTGGGGAATAGTCCTTTCTTTTCTACACAGCATCGTTTCCTCCCTAACCAGCTGTGCGTAACAAATATGGTGATCTTCATGGATAACCTGACGGATGCCAAAGACGATGGTCTCATCTCAGACGTTATTTTCTTCGGCTTCGCTTGCGCATTTAACTGTGTTCCCTATGTTCCTCCCGAGTATGAGCTGGAAGCTTATGACACCCAAGTCGAGGTTCTTCGCTGGATTACCTCCTTTCTTGATGCTAAAACTTTTAAAGTCAAGACTGGGTAGACCTTTCGTCCCCTTCTCTGTTTTCTCTGTGGGCTCCTCATGGATCAGTGCTCGGTCCTGTCTTATTTTTTTCTTCAGTGACCTTCCAAACAGTATTTCCAGCAACGCTGTTCTCTACTCTGACGATCTAAAAGTCTGGAATGTTGGTGATCACAGTGCGCTACAGACAGATCTTGACCTATCTACGCGGTGATCAGATAATTGGGGTCTCCCCTAAATCGCAATGGATGTACACACGTGTCACTTGGTGGAGATTCTAGCAATACCCTCGTGCTTTACAGTGCACTCAGCACGATAGATATCACGAAAATCGACCTGGAGAAGGATGTTGGCATCCGAATTTCATGTGACCTATCCTTCGTGTATTATCATGAGATGGCCGTAAAGAAGGGGTTCGCTACTCTTGGAGTGATAAAATCCCACTTTCTTCTTCTGGGTAAGAAAATATTTCAAATATTTACGAGGTTTGCATAAGGCCTCTGCTTGAGTACGCCAATCAAGTTGTGTACACCAGCGTAACGATGGGCATACTCATTGTTGAGCGTGTTCAGCGGACGGCCACCAAGTTGGTCACCGGTCTGCTGGTTGCACCTAATGCGCGGACAAAACGTGCTGAAGGACGCTTCGCATTAGATGCCGTGTGCGTATATTTCATGAATGCTGACAAAGTTGATAACAATATCCTGTCGGATAAATTAAATGAACCTTACCTATGTTCACGTTTGTTTATGACCCAAACAATACCTTTCTTGTCTTCCACACAGTTAGAGTCAGTTGAGGGCTATCTAGGATATGCCACATCGATGACTCTACCTGTCACTGTGCATTAGGAGTGCGGTCTAGGTACCGTGATCACATCGGACCCCTATTTTAAGCTACGAGAGTTGCGTTCCGATATTTGAGCTCTGATTTTCGTACCGTTTTGCAATATCGTTGCGTTCGTTCGTGATAGAGATACTGCTCGCTGTCTTGCGTTTGTTCTTGTCTTTTCTCCATCAGGTGGGGTCGTAACAAATATTTCATGTGGTGTGGCATTAGTTGTAGCACACAGGAGTGATCTGACGGAGTGCAAACCATCAAGAAGAACAAATTCCCACTGGTTGATCACCAGGTTACGAGATTTCAGGGCGAGCAACACAGTTTTCCAAAGCGTTTCATTCAAACGCTGTACTTGCCCGTTACCCTGGGGGTTGTATGGTATCGTTCTGCTTGTCGCGACTCCCCTTTCGTGAAGAAACTGTTGAACATTAGACGACACGAATGACGATCAGAGTGAATGTACGTCGGAGTACCAAACAACGAGAACAACTAACAAAAACATTTAATAACGGTCTCACTAGTCTGATCAGGACATGCAAAAGCAAAAGGAAATCGGGAATATTCATAAATAATTGTTAATGAGTAATGATTGTGGGTTACTGACAGAAGGGGACCCTTAAAATCAATTGACAGTCTTTCGAATGGCTTTGTGGCTTTTATGAGTTCGCCTCGAGCTTTGGAAAAAAAACGAGGTTTGATTTCACAGCATACTGAACATTTGGCAACAACGCTTCGAACTTCTACAGAAAAGGGGAGGTTTCTGGCGCGACGAAGTGCATCAACCGAAAAACGCCGGGATGACAGAGCGATTCGTGTAGTTCCTTCAAGTCGATATTTGTCACTAGAGCCCCGTAACGATTACGTGAGAGTACATCTGCCGCTCGGTTATCTTTACCAGGTCGATATACGACATCGAATTTGAACGGCTACGGTTCCAGTTTCCAACGTTCAATTTTATCGTTCTTGACTTTCCCTCTTTGCCGATTGCCGTAGATGAAAGCGACGGAACGTTGGTCAGTAACAAGTCTAAAATGGTTGCGAAGTAGAAAGTGTTTCCATTTACGTATGGATTCCACGACAGCATACGCTTTCTTTTCCACGGCGGAATGGTGCCGTTCACTGGACGACAGACTACGCGAGAAGAAGGTTGCTGGTCGACCATTTTGATTCAGAGTGGCTGCGATCGCCACGTCAGAGACGTCTGTCTCGACAACAACGGGGCTGTCGTACTGAATAATAAAAGTAGCAGCTTTGGACAACTCGTCTTTTAGAGCCTCGAAGGCTTCTCTGACTTCATTGGGTGGAGGGAAGGTGTTATTGTGCACAAATTTGTGAATTTTATCAGAGAAGTGAGATATCCACCGTGAATAGTACGCGAATAATCCCATTATTCGTTTCTGGGACTTCAAATTTATGGGTGGGGCTAATTGTCGCAGAGGTTTCGGGCGATCAGAATCCGGTTTGATACTGTTCGTGGATACCTCATTATCTATAAGTTTGATTTGTTTGGCGGCGATGATGCTTTTTGATTCATTGAAAGTCAGTCCATATTTTCTGGCCACGTCTAGGAATTTTCGAAGATTGAGATCATGTTCAAAGAGTTGGTTCCACATACCGTAATATTGTCAACGTAAACAAGGATGTCTTTTAGTCGTTCGCTTGCTATTATATTGTCATTAGTCCGTTGGAAGCAAGCAGCATCATTCGTCACGCCACATGGGATCCGACGAAACTGATACAAACGTCCGCGTACCTCAGAAGCCGTAAAAAGCTTTTCTTCTTCCCGAATAGGGATCTGATGACAAGCACTCTTTAGATCCAGGTGTCGTACATAGCGATGCGTTCGATCATCTCGTCAATTTTTGGGAGGGGATAGGCATCTGTAAGGGTATATTTGTTAATCGTTTGGCTATAGTCAACTACCTTTCTTCTGTCGTTTCCGTCGTTAGCGACTACCGAGACTTGAGCTCTCCAAGGAAAGAAGGAAGGCTCGATGACTCCTTCAGCAAGCAAACGGCGAATTTCATTGCGTATAAACTTCTCGTCAGCTGAACTGTGCCTTCTGGATTCTATTGCAATGGGTTTATACTTTCACACCAGGTTTTGGAAAAGACGAGGAGGCTCGATGTGAGCTGAGGTCAGTGAACAGAGTGAAAAGGGTGGTTATCTCCTACCGAATGGGATTTCAACACTTCTATGAAGTCTTAGAATGTCGTGACCAAGAAGAACTTCTGCACATGAATGTGGTAGAATTGACAGCTTCACTCTCATACACAGCATTTTTATACCTGATTGCTTGTCATTGTTAACTTGCTGCGAGATTTGTGAACTTTCCAGTCATTCTGTAACACTACGGAAGACGCTGCATAACTTTCAGAACTGTCAATATCTATCAAAGCTTGCAAACGAGTCCCGTTAACTTCGAGATCAACTACAGCATTCGAAAGATACTCCGGAGCCGTCGCTGATGTGACAGTCGACGTGGGCGGTCGAGTGATAGAAGAACAGGGCTATCAGTTCCTAGATATCAGACAAACCTTTTGAAAGTGCCCCTTCTTTCCACACCCATTGCATAACGCATTTCTAGCAGGGCACTTCGGACGGGAGGTGTTTGTCATACTCACGGAAGAAGCATTTGCCAGTTGATGAGCTGGAGGCTGCTACATCAAGCATTCTGGTAGGGTTGGACGAGTTTACAGAGACTTCGGTTGCAACCGTGTAGTTGTTAGTCGGAATGGACTAGTATAGTTGGGACTATTTCTGTGTTAGTTCAAGTGATCTGGCCTGGTCGAAAACGGCCTGAAAGTTCGACACTTTTTGTCCCAACAGTCTCTATTGACTCTGGCTAGACAGTAGACCACTTAGGAAAGCGTCTCGGATTGCATCGTCTCGATTCTGCTCGGCTGTAGTGGCTTTGAAATTACAGTCTCTGGCAAACGACCTCAATCTTTGGGCAAACTGGTCCAGTGCCTGTTCACCTTCTTGCCTACAAGTCGCTAACGGGGGATGAGCGAATACTTCGTTCTTGCGCTTCACATACAAGTCCCATAGTATGGAGACTGCATCGTCGTAACTATCGCATTCGGAGATATACTCATAGACCGAAGACGAGATGTAATTGATCAACGTAGTCAATTTGTTGGGTTGGAGTCCGTCAATAGACGATGAGAAATTAGTGAATGTACCAAACCAGTGATTCCATTCTTTAGAAACGTTAACTACGTTGGGGTCGGCATCAAACCTCTCAGAGCGTAGTATCCGTTCCATCACGTAGTTGTTAGACGAACAAATTGTTGTGAACAGTCAGATTCGACGGCACAAACGAACAATCTCGCGTCAGAAGCAGAAGAGTAAGAGGCCATATAATAGGCTTTATTCGTCGAACAATTGGCGTATGACAGCTGAAATGGAAAACGTAAATCGATTACCAACTCAAGGATAAAACAGGGCGGAGAAGGACCTAGCTACTAAAAGAATAGCTACATGTATATTCAAACATTCAACATCAGGATACTGACAACTTACAGACAAACAGCCACGCTGTTAGTGAAAGTAAAGCTTCATCATCAGTTTTCTTACAGCTTTCACTGCCCCGCGTCATTAGATGCACTCACCTCACAGACAACCCGGTCAATCAACGACAGCACTCACACCACTGAGCTTGATTAGCTGTCAGGAGCTTCCCGATCGACTCCTTCTCGTGTGTCTTTGGTACTGGCTGGCAAGTCCATTGCTGAAATGTCGACATTCTGGCATGTACGCCCTACCAAATGTAAGACAGCCACTTTATAGGTTATCCAGAGGAGAGTCATCGAGAGTGTTGAGAATTCGTCTACCTCGTCAAATGAGTGTTGACCCTCAGAACTAGAACTACAACCCAACTTACAGGCGTTCGAGAGGTGACTATGCTGGTATGTAGAATCCTTTGCTTCCCGAATCACCCTAACAAAATCCCTTTTCCAATCGTTCATACTATAACCCACAGAGGCCACAAGTGTAAGTTCTCTGTACGACGTAGCAGCCTCTCATATAGGCGATCTCGTTTTGCCGTCTGTTTCTGTTCGACTTGGATGAACTACCGACGCTCATTGTCATTGTCCTGGCAACATCGATCGATGCATTCAAGAAGACATCTAAATTTTTCCAAAATAGCCGTTGACAGTCGGGCGCTCGTAGCCTCGTGTTCCTTCACTGTTGTTATTCTCTCTCCTTTTTGTGCCCTCATTTGTTTTTTTCCAATTTCGTATTGCCTCCGATTGCTGGACAATAAAACGGCGCAACATCCCGAGGTGCTGGGCTGCTGCTAACTATTTCACGGTTTGACGCGCTCCACGTACTTACATCATCCAGCAGTTCACGCGATCGGACCGTCATACCAAGACTGAATCTGCCGTAATACCGCACACCCTATGCCACCGATTCATATTCGAATCCCTTGAGGCAGAGAATTTCTCACAAGTATTATACTTCTCACCTTGGAAAGGACAAGTGAAATTGCCTTGATACTACTTCGATTAGTTTTAGTGATTTATTGCTTCCTTCGAGTACCTTTCAGTTCCTACTGCCCAAAATGGTTGAACGCCGGGGCTGTGGTCGTGCTCTAAGGTTGTTCGAATATGTCACCACTGTTTTATTTGTGACCAGTAGTATCACGTGTCATGTAGCGAACTACCCATGAAATTCTCATCTCAACTGAATTAAAATGCATTCAGTTAATTTTCGATTCATATCGTTCCTCCTATCTAGTCGGCAATCCTACCGACACTTGTACTCCTGCATAAATGACCAGTTCTTCATCCACTGCCGGACAAACTTGTTACCAACCGTCCGACCCCCCTTCGACCGAGTCAGTGACCATTGTGCATTTGTGGGCTATGGATACATAGCCTGCCTTCATTGCAAAAGAAGCTCGAAAGACATCGACGCCCTCTGATAAGACGGTGCGATCACTCCTGTTATCATGAGGCTGAAATTGTCAGCCCACGAAGACTGTTATCGTTCAGGGCCTTGCAGAATGCCAAGAAAACTCATGTCACTTGTCTACCCGCGCACTTGTGTATGTCCCTCTTTCTCACCCTGGCCTTGAGCGATCCAATCGTGTTACCCATACAGTGGATTGGGTGACTACCTGTCTTATCTTTCTCATCGTTAGTACGATGTCATTCTCGTGTTCGTTAAAGCTACGCGCTATTACTGTCACATGTCCTCATTCTACTCTGGGCTGACTAGGTGTCAGAGCTCGCAGTTTAACGTGCGTTCTACATTGTAACAATCAGGAACTTTGGAATATCCTTCGTCCCAAATGTAAGTTAGTCCGACCTGTCCGTTCTCCATGACCCTTTTAGCGAGGAAAGTCGGTTCCGATCACCCGATAAACCCCGGCTACCTGGAAACATCAGCAGTGATTCAACCTTTCTGTCTGTCCCTCAGGCTTCGACCGCAGGCTGGTGCTTCCGTACACGCAGACATTATCTGAACAGGGTGGCAAAGGCAAAAGCAACTAGGAGAGGAATCCCCTTCCATCGACCGGACCCGAAACGGAGTCTGGAGTTAAATAACGCCCTAGTTCAACTTGTCTTTTGCATACCTCGACCTCCATCATCCAAGGAAAATATGCGCAGGCAACTTCTTAAAATTAAAGCCACTTTTCGTGATTTGGTAACCCTTGTTCTGGAACGCTTTCAGCACCGACCTCGTTTTTCCCCGGTGAGATATCCTTTCGCCGAGGTCGGTCGAGAGAGGACCGCGAGGAACTTGAGTCGGATTACATGATTCAAGCTAGTCGTTTTATAGTCCCACTGATTAATCATCAGGTACCCACAGCTGTAATTGAACCGGAAGCAAGAACTCTGATAATCAAAAATTGGTTTCAGCTAACTCCAGCGGAGCTTACTTTGTCCGGCCTCCGCGCACTCTCTTGTTATTACCCCTCTAAAATGCTTGTATACCGGTGCTCATAGTTTGCCTAGCAATATGATGCAACCAAGAGAATGTTTAATAGAATTTCGGGGATTTAGATTGTTTCAAATTAAACTTGGAGCGATTATGAAGCCTGACTCTGTGCCTCATTTGTACTCCGAAGTGAGGATTATTAACCTTTCGGTGGAACCTATATCAAAAGTGACGATGAAACTCTTTACACCCACATTTTGACTTCTGTACAGCTTACCGAATCTACATTATCTGCAGTACCGGAGCCAATATGGTGCTCCACAAGGCTGGCCAACTCGGACAATTGGCTAGTTAGTGTGCTTTATCCTATCCCCATCTCCCAATTTTTTTCGTGATGAGCCAGTCGTCGCCAGATTACAAAGTATGATTTCATATCTTAATGGTGAGAGACTTCAACTCATGCAAAGTTAATTTTCCCGTTGGCTCACACACAAGCTCCGTGAATTCGGTGACTGCACGATTCCTCAACTCAGTTATTTCCTTGAGCCAAACCGAACACATTTGCAATTACACACGGTATAGAGCAGGTCATGCTCCTTCTCGTCTGTATTACGTTCTTTCTATTGGGGACTTGATGGTCAACAATCTCATAATAAATGGATTGAGAATAACACTACGTTAAGGGCAAGTTGCAATACTCAACGTTTCAACCATCTCAGATGGTCTTCCTCAGGACTGTTGTCAGTAACCTCCTATTACGAATCTTTGTGTTTGCTTGTGTGACTTCTTTCCCCCTTTACATCTCTTTCTTCACTTTACACAATACCTTCTTCTTCTACTGTGGCTTATTTGCCGTCGCCTTTAGTCGTCGCTTGTTTTATGTATGTGTTGAAGAATTGTGTAATATTACGATCATGATCTTCGCTTGAATCACCGCAGATAATCAGAGTATCCAAGTCAGCGAATGCTCCAGATAATTTCTCTCGTTGGGTGATATTGTCGATAGTATGCTGGAACGCTGCCACACCATTAGTGGCTCCGAATAGAATATGAGTAAATTAATAAAGGCGGCCGGTGGCTTCAAAAACAGTGTTGGTGTTCTCTTCCGTTTTGATGGGTATTTGATGACACGCACTTTGGAGAGGAACAGTAATGAATACTTCATAATGGGAGATTTTCACAATAACTCCGTCAATCCGAGGTAAGGGATAGGCGTCTAGGTAAGTGAATTGACTGATTGTTTGACGGTGGTCCACCACTATTCGACGCTCCTGTCGTTCCTCGGATTTTACTAGAACTTCGGCTCTCCAAGGTGAAGCAGAAGGTCCGATAATCTCAGCGTTCAAAAGTTTCCAGTTTCAGACTTGATGAAGAATTCATCGGACAAACAATAGCTCCTGCATTTGATGACCACTGACTGACAATCAGGCGACAGATGTTGAAACAGAAATATCAAGCATGTTGCAAAGTGAAAATAGTGATTTGGAGCCAGAAAAAGGCAATCCGACTCATTTTAACGGAAGTCATGTCCTAGTAATACATCAGTAGACAGATTGTTGAAAAGTGACAATCTGATAGAGTTATGTGACAGTTGTGTTTGAAATGAATAGTGACGAAAGTGACTAAGTGTGAAACTGGATAAATTGGTATATATCGTAGTGGTCTTTTGGCAGGAAGAGTAGATTTGCCGCTTATGTGCCAGAACAACAGATTCAGATATGTAGCTTTCCTAACTGTCTGTGTCAATGAGAGTCTGTAGCCGAATACCGCTCACGTAAATCTCAACAACAGCATCTAAAAAACACGCGGGAGCCGCTGCAATTGTGGTAGACAGTAACACAGATTCCGATACCGCTGCAGAATGTATAGCCTTGAAAGACTGACATACCCGTTTGTAGTGCCCTTTCTTTCCACAGCGTTTGCAGACAGCATTACGAGCTGGACTCTGCTTTCGCGGATGCCGACGTAATCCACGGGAATAGCACAAAGAGCCATTCTGTTTTGGAAAGTTGCCTGTGGCTGCCGTACATTCGGTATCATATACCTTTGAGATGAGCGTTTGAAGGCATTCAGTAGTGTGTGGCGACACGACGTTAGGGAGTTGTTGGTTGTAAGAGAGTGATTGCTGTTCGTCTAGTTCCAGTTGTCTAGCTACATCGAAGGCTGATTTGAGGTCGAAGGATTCATATTCGAGTAGTCGCCGACAGATAGAATGAGAGTTCAATCCACAGATGGATGAATCACGAATAAATTCTTCACAATACATTTCAGAAAGCCACTTAGAAACCACAGTCCGAGACCAACGTTTTGAGTTTCTGAAGGGATTCCCTCAGACATTGCCCGTTCTCCTGCTTAGTGGTGGATAGGACATGTCGAGCAAAAATTCTATTTTTTAGTTGAATGTAGAGATTCTGGAGTGTACACACGGCTGTTCTGTAGAAGTCACATTCCGCAATGTGCTTGTATACAAATAAACTGACATAATTAACGAGATTAGCCAATGCGTCTATTTCAGGCGATTTTACAACAGAACGTGAGTTCTCGAATGCCTTCCGCCAGTGAAGCCACTGGTCACTTGCGGTGGGCGAATGAGGGTCGATGTCGAAGCGACCAGGACGTAGGATACAATCGGCCATTTTACAAGTCGAATAAATTGTGATGATTCGAAACGTACGTTCAACGGACTGTTACTAAAACAGAATGTAGGTTATCAGAACACTAGGCTTCATTCAACTTGTAAACAAGCCACATAACTGCGTTGCGAAATTAAAAAAATACATGATGAGCGACGAATAAAGCAGACGAGTAAAAGGTACAAATGCATAACGGGAAAGCCTATTTGCATTGTCTGATCATGAAGGTCGACATGTATTTGATCATGGTTGTTTTCACAACCTTATCCGTATCGCGTGATATGACAACACAAGCAGCGTGGCAGGAAAACTGAATATGCCATCCTTTGGCAAAACAATTTAAGTGGTTGTTGTCGGGTCATCTATTTCATATGTTATGATAGCATTTGCCATAATCTGCACTGTTAGCAGATATCATTACCGGTCATTTAAGTCGTAAATTGGTCAGGCAGCAACATGGTCAGAAACTATTCGACTCCTGGCTGTTTTTCGGAAAATCTATCGCAACTTGGGAAGCGAATAATCACCCGCTGAAGTGATTGGAACTGCCGCCAAACTTACCAGTGCTTTGTAGCTTTGTGTATGCGGACATAGCTACTCGCTAGTTTTTGACTACTGCTTGCCATCTTTCTTAATTTTCCTCGGCGTGTACGATAGATGGTTTGAGATACAGCATAGTGTGGTCAGGTTAAAGGCTAAATTTGCGTACATATGTATTGACCGTGCTAGATGTGTAGTCATTCAGCTTGTCTTCTGTTTACTTTCTATCAAGTCTGCTTTCCGTCCCTTGGTTAACCATCTTCCACTGTATCTTCACATCGCAAAGTCCCGGTAGAATTCGGTTTACTTTTTGCCTCTTTCTACCATCTGGTTTTTTTTCGGCCTAAAGTGTACAGTGTGTCTCGCTATCCGCTTGTGCTTTTGAGCGAGGCTAAACTGTGAACAACGTGAACGCCTGGTTGCAAACCGTAAGTATGCACATTGGCCGATTGAACGATCTAATATGGTATACAATGCCTTTCAATTGTCGCCTGCGTTTCTTTCACGGATGTATGGAATTACAGTAACATGAATACTTCAAGTATATGCAGTCGTCGCACAACAATCCGGATTTCGAACGGACGCGATTGACGCCTTGTGCTGTTTATGATCGATCAGTCGGCCAACGCGCATCCTTGGCGTATGTGGACGTACGTTCCTGATAACCAGAAGTCGGCGGATAACTGCCAAAGCGTGTTGTGATTGTTTAGGTGGCAGCTAGTTGGAATAGTTTCAGATAATCTGCCCCTTAAGGACGGTAGTAGGAGTTACCTCATCTGGAACCTCTGACACAACAGTCCTAGTTCAGAGCAGTCGATTACATCCTTGTTGAAAGATCCCACCCTCAGCTGACGACGTAAGTCCGATTCGTTTGCACATATTAGATTACGCAATTATTTTGTAGATAAAGCATGGGTGTATGATTTCGATTATTTGGTCTGTAGTGGATGCATGCATGTCACATCCACATAATGCTTTCATACTTTTGGGGGTGTTTTCGTTTAAAACTGTCTTAATCCTTCTTTCCCATTTGGATCACAATAGTGCTAAAGCTGTGAAAATGTTTTCCTTCCTGAACACGAATACGGTCGTCCTTCAACCCACGTTCTCTCATTTTTGTTTGACTGACTGCTTATCAACCTACCTTATAGCTGTATCCAGAGGGCCAAGAGCCCTAATCAGCATTACATTCCTGAACAGACAGTGCCAGTGGTTGATCACCATGACGCTGTGACTCCAGGGATCGTTATTTGTCCTATTTTTGCCTCTTACCGGTAGTTTTAATTAGTTGTCATATGTTGGGTGCCCCATGCTTTCTCTGACTGCCGAAAAACAAACGGTGGCGAATGGAGTGTCGATTCTGACGATCTGCCTGTAGCATATCACGACACCGTGTTCTTCCCGGATGTATGTATACTTGATCATGGTTCTTAGTTTTGTTATCGCTGTGTTGTTTTCTTCCATTTCTTTGTTTTTGTGTGGGATTCAGTCGTTTGATTTTGACTCTTGCAGTGTTATGTCCATTTACACTCAACCGGAATCAGTCACTCCTGGCTGTGATACAGTTATCGATTCTTATCTCGGTTGTTTGTGGAATCTGAAAGACAAAGTTATGGTAGGTTGCTTTGGCCTATGCATTTTTACGACTTCCGCGTTCTTGTAGACCTTGATTCATCAATATCATCTGATGTTACTACAAAAAATGGAATGCGACCTTGGAAAGTAAGTGCTTTTCATCTCAACTGTTTGATTTTTGCATTACAGAACCTTTTCTGTCGTGCACCATACTAGGAGACATGCGGTTTGAATGTCGTCGCTGAGCGAATTTTTCAGGATTACTCTGGGTTTGAACATTCGATCGCCTGGTTGATAGATTGTCTTTGCTACTTAGCTGTCTCAAACAGCCTATATACATCCAGTCTCACGGGTCCCGGATACGGACATCCTCTGGCACTCTTTCCATCTTTTTTCATCTTTGGGCATCAGTTGACTACTCTGAATAGTTCATGCACGTTTTCCGTATGTAACTATGTGTATATATCCACGCTGTAATTATGTTTAGCTTATCAAATTAGATGCTTATTTTAAGCCGTGGGGGAACGTCTACAGATATGCTTTCTCACTAGAAGCGTGTATGCAAGCAATTGACGATTTTTGCCTGTTAGAAACTGGAGCACTTAACACAGTGTAAATCACCTTGCTTCTCTCAACAGTTGGCAAGTGGTTTCGCAACCTACTATTGTTGTGCGGTTCACTGTCCACAGCAATTTCATTTTGATAATTCAATGGAGCCCTAATTTCTATGTGATTGAACAACTCGGAAACTGGTTCGGAGCCCTTTGAGGTGCACCTTTGACTGTAACTCGGCGATCGTCTGCAAATCAAGATGATTTACTTGACGAATGGACTGTGAGAGACAGTTGACGGTAGTGCTACGAAATCGCGCTCGATTCACAGTTGGCAGCCGCGTTTCGCATGTGACGACATGATGTAAGCTCTGATAATTCTGCGCTTTGTAATGCTTCCTGATGTTCACCCTAAAACCGACGCTCCACGACCAGTTTCATCCTTGTTTGAACTCATCAGGTAGAGGTTGTCTGAATAGGTGATCGAACCGGCTACTCTTTATGTTATGAGGCAATGCTCTTATCTGTCCGCCCACCGGTTCTGTCAGCATTGCTTGTGACGAGGGAGTTTGTATGCAATTGACTTATAACTGGTATTCACCCCGTTAATGTGGATAGACACAGTCTACCTCAGTTCGTTCCCCCAGTCATACTGCCTCTACCGGATGAGTCCTAACAAGGACCAAAGCGGCCTTGAACTGTCGGTTTTAGAGTGAGCATCAAGAAGCATTACAAACACCATTTCGAACCCTCGCGACCGTAGTCAGTACAAACTGACAATCCGAGGTGGATTGTGTCCATGCATACCAACGGAGTGAAAACAAGCTATAAAACAATTTTGTCCTTTTTCCGTGCCTTACAAGCTCTTTGACAATGTGCCTGTTACCTAGCTGCAAAAGGGTTTTGTTCTCCTCAGTCAGAAAGCATGAATTCTCATTATGCGGTTCATAAGGTTTTTCATATCTAGTTTACGTGCAAATCCGTACGTCCCCAGACCTTCAGTAAGCACGCGCTTCGCGCCTTCACGGACAAAGTCCAAGTAATGCTTGAGAATATCGGTGTATTCGAGTGGTACCATCTACGTGAAAATTGAGCAGACATTTAAGTATCTATCGCCACTCACCTGAGTACTAGGCCCATCCGTGTTGACGATGCATATAAGTTTCAGTTTTTTTCCACTACCATTGTCTCCGTCAGTTAGTCTATATCAGGCGAACTACTTGCGTGAGCCAATGTCAGTCCTCAGTATAGCACTCAGTGATGTTAACGTCATATTTAGACATTCTTTCACGTTTAACTTCAATCGGCGTCTTTCAGACGTTATATATACTATTGAATTCGTTTTCGTCCATTTCGTCTGAAGCTGTGTAACTGGATTCATCTGTAAGACATCAAGTGCCTTTCAATTTCAAATGTCTAGTCCTCCGCCTGATTGCCACTCTGTCCGTATTCTTTGTTTCATTTTTGACGTTGTTTTTTTCACGTTTGTTCATATCGTTCAACAGCTTGGTCACTTGCAACACGGATTCGTTTCGAAATCAATTGACTGATGTTTTCGCTCAATTAAACGAAGTAGAGGTGCAGCTCAATGGACTAGAAGCGTGGTCCGGCCTTCCACCAGAGTGTTTTGCTCCAATATCGTCAACTTCACCAGCCATAAGTCTGGATCCAGATCAGATCTCTCTAGAGGCCCAAACACTGGTTGAGCTAGTGCGGCGTTTGCAACTCGGTCTTCGTTCCATGGTTAACACCAGTTCAATTCAACCTTCAGCGTCAACTTCTGTGGGTGATGCAGTCCAAATTGGAGACACTGGTAAACCTACCAAAACGGTTACTAGCTCACTGCCGAAACGCAATCCGCCAACACCGACTCTTTCATCAAACCGATTAGAAAGTCATTTGCCGATGGTGCATGGAGCTGGCGCCCTTCCTGGTTTGGTGTCATCCCAATCCGGTTTTACTACCGTTCCTGTTCAGCTTTCGGACACCGTGCCGTATTCGATTACTGAGGACAGCACTTCAATGGTCGGCAATAGTCACTTTGTGTACAAATCGTCCGGTGCACCGTCTGTAATGTCTACCACAACCCGATCACCAATGACTGACAGACGCCACCTTGATCCTGGCGAAGCGTATGCCAATTTTCCGAGTGTTGGCAAATCCTCTACTGGACCATCCTCTTACACCTCCATGACCGTCCCTCCTTATGAGCAGACTACTGTCACGTCTTATCCCTTTGCCTCGTCTAACCCTACCCAGGAACTAGTCTCACTCGCACCTCCCGGGCGAATTGCAGCAGGTAGCTATATCGATCCCATAACTAATCAGCAAACCTCCACGCGAGCCGATTATTTAATTCAAAATACAAGGTCTGTGAGCAATTTGGATCAACATGTTAATCAGTATGGACAATTTTAAACTGTCCACCGACTATTTTATTGACTTTTCATGGACATCCTTATCTTTTGCACATACTTGAGTGAGAGTTACAAGATACACTTCCGATTTTGTCAGTCCGCTTCGGTTAGCACCCCCTTTTAATACATAAGGCCATTACTGTTTGAGTGAATACTTTGTGTTGAAAATAGGCATGTACTTGACCTTTGTATTTTGTTCAATTGTTACTATGTTGAAGATTGTTTCTTGTGGCCTTTCCACTACGTTGGATGTTTATTCTACCGCGTGTGTTTAATCAAGTACGAAATGAATTGTGTTGATATCACTACTGTCTTTGTATATCACCTCACTGTTTGGCTCATATATGTGTAACTGTGGAATCTGGAAAAGCCAACGTGACTGCAAGACAACGAGATGGCACCAAGACGTGGAACGGCTAGTGTTAAGGTTTGTTTTCGTCGTTTCAGTT
This sequence comes from Paragonimus heterotremus, assembly GCA_013368495.1. Classification (NCBI taxonomy): domain Eukaryota; kingdom Metazoa; phylum Platyhelminthes; class Trematoda; order Plagiorchiida; family Troglotrematidae; genus Paragonimus; species Paragonimus heterotremus. The sequence goes on from LUCH01001612.1 coordinate 24,432, forward strand.
TACTTTTTTGGTAGCCTGTCGTGTGTTGACTGTTTCACTTATCATCTCGATATCTCTGTACTTACCGCTTATTAACCCTTTTTTCTGTGTCTTGGTGCACATTCCTCATTGTGTGTGAAGTAAAACTCTCAATCTGGGCATTTCGTTTTCAGTGAGACTGTTGGATTCATGACAACTTACTTCGATCACTTAAAACCTTCGATGGAACGCTTATTGCGTCAATGGACCCACTAGTATCGAATCCTTAGTTACGTTTTCACATCTGTTACGTGATTAGATCCAGAGAAACTGGAAAGTCGTCGGTTATGTCGATCTCTGTCCACAATTACGTCATTGGGTTTACATCTTTTGAATCTGCAATTGAGTTGAGGCCATCAAACCTACGCCCTAAAGATGGAATTTTGGCCGGTGACTTACTCCCAACCAACCTATGAACAAGAAACAGGGCAGGTGATTAATCAGTTCTTACCAAAATTCTCTTTCTTCGCTGAAGACTGTAACTCCCACGCAATTACCGCATATCAGAACCGAGATTATGTGATCCGAGTTGTTTTTGTCTGAAGACCACAGTCCACAGACGAAATCTCTAGACTTACAAATTGCATTTAAACAAACCAGTTTTTTGCAACTAGCTCAGAAACAGTCTTTCACATTTCTGAACGGCACCGGAACTATATCAGTTACTGATGCAATAGAAGTTTCTGCTTCTTCATTGAAAGATGATACAGCACTGGTGGTGACCTTTCAATGATCGTTTCTATTTCTACGACTGTAGTTAACATTCACGTTCTAAATGCCTTGCTAAAAAATGCCATATTCTGAGCGTACAAAACAACTGATTATTTTGGGAATACTTTCGAATTCTCTAATCATATTTCTTCAGCGTTCTCTGCTGCAGCTGTTGCTTTATCTGGAGCTCTGACAACATGTTTGCTGAAATCTTCCTCATTGACGTGATTTGTGATTTGGATATAGGAAACACTGAAAGCTACACCTCCTGGTCCGTCATTCTCAGAAGCAAAAGGAGAATTTCTCGCTTGAAAAACATTCACACTATCCGGCAGCACTCACTGACACTGTTGCGTATCTGTCACATATAAAAGGTGTCCATCCTCGAGTATAACTATCCCTATTTCATCTCTAAGCGGGTGTTCTGTCGGGCTGTACTTCCTTCAAGCTACTTGAAGATATCATTCGGGGGCAACAATTTCTCATTGTCATTTTTTGGAATGGAGACTGCTCGTGTGAAGTCATCAGCTTTGTTTGAGATCGACTCTATGATAAAAACGAAAAATCCGACCCATACATTCACCCATGTTGACAACACATTCTTTGACTAAAACTGAGAACACCATGTTGAAATTTTGCAAAGTTCTAGCCAGTCCGAAAGCATAACTTGATGCTCAGCGAAAGCAAGTGCGTTTATTCAGTAGCAGAAATCAATTTGCTTGGTTATCGAGTCTCGAACGAAATAATTATACCTAATTCTGAATGGTTTAAACCATTGTCACCGTATTCACCACCCTATGATTTAAAATCCTGACGTAACATCGTCTGAATGTTTTCATCCTACTGATAGTATATTTCGCATGCCTCCGACAGAATTCTCCCTCTTGTACTCGACACTACATCCCGTATGCTTGTTAATGCCAGACAGTCATTCGACAACCGAAAGAGAGGACTGGAAATGCTGTGGTTACCGCTGTAATTCGTTGAACCTCGCTAACATCGGAAACAAATGTTTAAGATATTTCAGCTGCTGCACCATTGAACCAAACGGTAAGCTTATGACCTTCTCAGGACTGTTGTCGCCAACGGAAAGATGTCAGGATGAGAGGAGGCTTACGCGATTGTATGGTCCACGAAGAACTGGTAGTCACTTTTAGCTTATCGCTGACCGGCGTTTGGTTGCTTTCACGTGTGGCGGCCATTACGGGGAGAAGTTAGGAACGATAAAGTCCACTGTTGGGCAATCGAACTTTTGTTCCTTCATTACAGTATCGTTCGTCGCTCTGGACAACACAACAGATGCTTTGTCTCGAGCCTACTGTTGTTGAGCTACAGGTGAACTCGATCTAAAACAGCTATATGAAATTCTACGCGATCTTGGTATTATGCGAACTTAGCCATTCACACCTAGTAAAGATTTTCCCCTGTACTCTACAAAACATGCGAAATCCATGACTGCTCGATATTCTACACGCGCTGAAGCAAAACAACAGTTTTTCACAGCACTTCATGTTAATTCGATTCAAGCCACTTGGCCTTTTGAACAAGTGAATTTTGTGGACTTTAAGGGTTTTCCTCCTTTCATGACTCTCGATCGATATCTGCTCAGTATTGTTAACGAATTTTCACGCTTCCCTTTTCTTATTTTCACATCCTGCTTGACTGCTTTCACTAACTACTTGCTTTTATCAACTGTCCTTATTTTCTGGCATGGTTCCATTCATTCGTCTGGATCATGATTTTGCCTTCACGTTTAAAGCTCCATAGACTTTCCTACCCGAAAAGACTTCGCTACCAGTCATACTATTTCCTATTGTTCAGAGGGTAGTGGCCAAATCGAGCGCCTTAACGGTACCTTATGGAACGCAATCACCTCCAGGCTCATTCTATATTTACCAAGAGTCCGTCCTCTTTGACACATTGTATTTAGTCGGCTCATTGCATTGCAACTAACCTAACTTCACGCAAAAGAATGTTTCTGCACAATCAGTCGGCTTCAAGTATATCTTCTCCAACTGACTGACGGGACTTTGCCCCACATTAAAACAAATTCATACTCTTCCGTAAAAAGGGGTTCCTCATTAGGGTAAGTATATCTGTTTGAGTGTAATTGTGGAGCAGTTACAGATGTCAACATTCTCTTCAATTTGTCCTGTCTCGCTTCTTCCCTTGACCATATGTGATTAATCGCTTGTCGTTGTTAGTCTCACAGTTTGCATCTAAAATGCTAAATTCTCCAGTTTGCCCCCGACCCAGTCATTGATTTTCATCTATATGTCCACACCCGTTATTGTCTGTCAGTCGTCACCTTCCCCCTATCCCTGTGGATATAGCCTTTTTATTAGCTGCCGTGACACTGTCGTCAACTAATCGATCTGCCTAAAGGCCATGTATTCACTTACACATCAGACCGATTCAATCGCATTTCCTTGTCGGCTGCCTGTGATTACTGCCCCATATTTATATCCTTAACGGCCTGTTACGGCCAATCGTTGTTTATCCCGAGAACGGAAACAAGTTGAGGCTCGTTTCTTGTACTTGATCATACTGTTTATCATACTAGTAACACTGTATACTGCGACTTGATTTGGTTGTGATATTCGATGTTGGTTATACGTTCGTCGGAAGAACGTACAGTCTTACTGTTTGTGCGTAAGGTCTCCTGGAAGAGAAACGACGGTCTCTCATCGATTATTGACTCCCGTTTCTAAGAGTCAACATGGTGAAGTGCTACCGGAACCCGTTAGTGCGCAGATGGTCGTACAGGCTGAATTGATAATCGAAAGTAATTTCGAGTACACATGGCTAGTTTCGGTACTCGACCCTGACCATCATGCTGCGCAGTCCCCTAGTACACTAGCTAAAGATCAACCTACTCTACGCGACGAACTGTTACAATAACTTCAGCACACACACAACCAAGTAATTGAAAGAATCAGGAAATATGTATCCTAGTTGTGTCTTTTGTTCAAACGACACAGCCATTAACATATCTCATTTTGTTCTTTTTCTCATCACTATTCCCGGAGTGTTCTTGGTCGATTTCTTTATCCTAATGTTTGTGCTGGATTTGTTGAAGTTCGTCTGGTATATTTGTCGTCTTTTGTGTGGTATGATGCGGAACGATGAATCCGTAGAGGTGTGTTTGGTTTGGTTGTGGAAAGCCTATCCTTAATCTGCCTTTATTTCTTTGCTGTGTGCAGTGAACGATCATAACAAATTTTGTACCATAGTTGCACATAACATTTTTACTTTTCCTTTCTTACAACTATCATTGTCTATCCGTTAAACCTTCCTCCTTGGTGTTGTTGACACGTTTTCATCTTCATCTATACCCGATTGTTTTAATGAGGTCATTTCCCGTTGACTGGTGGCTGTTTGTGAACACGTGTTTAGTTGCCCCATTTTGAACTCCTTCGCTGGATAATTTGTGTACCCGGTTGATTCACATTCAAGGTGAAACAGTACCTTTGTTGTAATGTTATTAAGCAGTATCGTATAAATTCCAATCCTTTCGATCGCCTTTTCTGACGTTTTTTGGATTCGGAAGATAGTCCGGTTAACCCGACCGTCTGAATAAGCGTTATTGGAATTATCGAATACGCGTTACTAAGTGAATTACCCTAAATCGTCAGGAGCGATTTAACAGTATATTAACTGTTTCATACTTCTTCACGTTATTCTTCTTACACATCTCAATGTTGTTTCACTTACATTTTATTGACCGTTTTTCTGTTGCACTGGTAAACTAAAGCTCTGAGTCTGAACATTTCGTTTTGATTTGAGTCATTGAATTTACGACAGATCTAAAAGATTTTGGACGTACATGGCTGAGTACAACGTCATTTATGGCACAGCATTGTAATGAGTGGCGCCAGTGTAGGATATTTGCTGTTTTGAATATACATCTACTTACCTGCATTCCTTCCGTGTCGTATGACGTTGTCTATCTTCGTACAAGGGTTTGTGTCAGATATGTTATATGTGTATATATGCTCTTCGTCACAGTGACACCGGACCTTGACACGGTGTGACGACTTACGCACCTCGATGACGTGTTGAGCTAAGCTGGATAGTTTGATGATCATGCCAACAAAGTCACTCATACGAGCAGGCCAATAGGTAGAGGTCTGACAAACCACAGTCTCCTGGTCCACTGCCTTGCAGTACAGGCTTTTGAGCCAGTAGTTTTAGGTGATAACTCTAATCGGTCTCCTGTCTAGGTCTGGGATTCCTGACAGTATCTCAGCCCACATACAGTCATGGATACTCACAACAGCTATGATTTCATATTGCATCGACCATCTCGCAGTATAAACCGGGTCGCCCTATCTGCTGCACACAGCAGGGTGGTTAGGCGAAAACACGCTACTGCTGACCCCTCTCCCACTTTCCTATCAAATTTAGTTCCCAGACTCCTCTTGACCCCATGTCCAGTAATCACTCTGTATCTCCCACAACAGAAATAGCTATTCGTAGTAGCGCTATGTTGGTAAGTCCCATCTCTTACCATCCAGCCTCAGGCCTCCCTCGTCCCTTGCTTGGACCTAAAATGCGAATTAATATGGGTGCCTTCAACGTTCGCACGCTGTCGCACGAAAGTCAGACTCGTTGCACGTCGATATCTGCTGTATCTCGGGAGCTAGAATTCAGGACAGTAGTCAGCGTATGGAACTAACAGCATTCGCATTGTCTACCCGGTACTGGTTATACACTTCGGGTGACTCCACAACCGCCGTTACAGATCAGGCTGGAGTAGGTATAGTCCTCAGCACGACGGCTGCAACCGCATTAGTAGATTGGATCCCTGTTAACAGTAGAATTTGTGCCGTCCGCTTGATGAGTTCAGTTAAGATCAGCCTTAGATGCAAAACTTTCAGTTATCTTTTCACTGTGTCTGCTTATGCTCTAACTGACCACTGTGGCGCTTATGTTAACGGCTCTTTTTACTCGGATCCGGTCGTTCTCCTCAGGTTGTCATAGTTGTGATATAGTCATTCTGGCCGGAATTGTGAATGGCCAGATCAGCTTTCTTGGTGAGGCCGAGTCTGGTTTAGGTGGCGTATTAGGACTGCCATCACTTAGCTCGGATACTGGAGGGCAGCTGTTGCAAGTGTGCGCTGAGCGCAAGCTATTTTTAGCCAGCACTAGTTTTAGACGTTGTATGCATCATTGTTATACTTGGCGCTCTTCTCCGAATCAGATCTGGTCCCAAACAAACCACCTAGGTACTAGTTATATGTGGTTTGGCTCCATCCAAGACTGTCGTTTTTATTGGAGCACATACGCGGATTCAAACCATGCGTTAATACGTTGTCATTTTGTTCTTATTGCAGGACGAAAGCCCTACTGACAAGAACGTCTGGTTATTGAGAAACTGACCCGGTATTCAGTTAGGCATGTGTGCGAAACTAGCTCAGAATCCAAGCTTGGTACTTACAACCCCAAAGATCATTGTGGCCATCTGACTCAAATCTCACAGACCATTCATGAAGCAGACACTATAGAGTGCAACGCAGTAATCATGAGTTAAACAGTCCTTGGATCTTAGAGAAGTTCCAAGAGTTTTCAGATATCGGACGGAACATTCCACATGCCAGTCCTCTTAGCGGGTTTAAGAAGGATGTGTACAAGAAGTCGAGACGTAACCCGACCACTGATCGTAAGGTTCGTCTGATAAGGGTAGTTAAGAAAGTGAAAATCGTTTGTGTTTCAGGTAAGACAAACAGGCATTGGTCAATGAAGCTGCGAACGAGGCAGACAATACACATCCATACTAAGTCCGGAATGTTGGAGCGCTAGGTGAAACACCTTGAGGACTGATTTAGTTGGTCTCCTGTCTCTGCTGTGTTAACGTCACAAACTTGCAATGTAGTACGCTAGTCGTTGGCTTTAGAACCACTCGCCGAAACTTGGGCCAACCATTATATTTCGGCTCTCAACAACAATTGGGTCATTGGCTCAGATGACCGCGTACCGGTACTTTTCATAGAAGGTAAGAAGGTGTTAATAGAGACCTTGCCTCACTTGTTTCAACATGTGTGTGCGCGACGGAGAACATCCCTCTGTGTTGAGGTCACTCCACAGTGGTTCGCATGATGAAAGGATTCAGGAGCTCGTATGGCAACCGTAGGGGATTAGCTAGATTTCGGTCATCATCATGGTTCTGGCGTCCATTATACTTCGTTGGCCCACTGTAACCCAGGAAGCAGACAATAAGGGATATCCGGCAAGGTTTCATCCTGGACGAAGATGTGTCGGTCTTTCCATTCTTTAGTGCAAGTAGAGCTTGTGTGCCAAGATGTTAAGTCCGTGACGGTGGCTCTGCTATACTAGGCGGGTCTCTGCTTACATCTGTGGCCGTAATCAGTATCACATGTCGACTTCCTATATAGCCCGATGGAAGTGTTGCTATTATCTGATCAGAATTTCTGTTTGAAGCATTATTGTGGCTTGTCCTGTTTTGATCCTCAGTCTCGAATGCCAGTTGGTCTTGCCTTTCTTCACTTCCGCTTGTGTGTTCCCTGTGATACTTCACAGAATGTATGGTTGTGGCTGTTAGATTTATGGTCAAACTCACCACAGTGTACGGAAAGACAGTTAAACAAGCTGTCAATGCGATTGCTGTGAAACGTGATTCATCTTAGCTCGCAACGTCACCGGTAATTGTGCCTACATTGTTGTTTGGTGGTTTACGTAAAAATGTGGTATTTTGACATTCTTTAATCCAGGGTCATTCAGTTAAGTCGTGTTGTTGTCTGTTCTTGTTTACCATCCAGTGAATAGACTTGTTAAATCCACCGACAACCACGTTTTATTATTGAACCTTTTGAGATCATATGTACCAAGTTGATATTATGATAATGATGACTTTCTTTACTCTGGTTTTCAGCATTCACAAACAGTGCTACAAAATTACGCCCTATACATGTGCTCGGTTACCTTCACCCAATAGCAATAACTTGTTGACTTTCATTCCCATATTTTGTTGTTGCGGTCAATGTTCCATCGACCATACACAATCTCATTCATACGTCAGATCCCCGTTGTGGACAAATGTAACCAATTGTGTGGGCTATTTGCCACTTCACATAAGCCAGCCGACTTAGGGTTACGCTATTCTTCGTCTTTCCGGTCTCCGAAATCGTGGGAACATTTCGGTGTAGATCCTGAACGAGCCGGCACACAAACAATCTATCGTGACCTTCGTCCCCAGTTTGATCACCAAACACATCTACCCCGTCGAATTATTCCAGTCCCGCATTGCGGTGGTAGTGGTGGGGTGCCTGATCAGGAGCCATATTTGCAACCGAAACCAACTAATCTTCGTTACAACCCGCGTTTGTACGAGGGTGGTCTACTTCCTCGTTTAGAACATACTGATGAGCCTGTCCGTTTGCCTGAATATCGTCCCCGAGACAAATGGGCACCACATCGCGCGCATTTCGGACAGAACGACTACATTGGTAAGTTCGGTCAGTCTGTTTGTGAAGTGTTCCCGGCTGTTTGTCTTTTTCGTTCTTTTGCGATTTCCTATCCTTCAAATTTGCTCCACTACTCTCTCAGTAATAGTGATTGGGTTCGCAGCGATTGAGTGATAACTCGGTTAGACTGTCAATCAAATGATTGCGGATTCAAATACGGTTGTCGCCATACTCTCCTCTAGGTTTGAGGAACCTGGCAACATTAATTCCGCATATGACCTATTCTGCTGCATGTCAAGAGCGCCATACGACATATAAGCGGTAAACAAATTTGGCTGGTGTTTGATTTATTTCCCATTCCTCGTACTATGTTTTAGGCCCATCTAGGTCGAATCAGATACTCATGGCTGTGTATTTTGCATGGTTAATGGTTGCTGATCGAGAAATCCTGCTTGGCCAGTCAATGTCCAAGATCCTTTGGTGGATACCATATGACACAGTTGGCTGGATGGGTAACTAGGTCTAAATGTGAGATTTCCGGCGTGACTTCGTAGCTCAGCCGATAGAGCACTTGCCGTGTCTGGGCATGTTGTTTCTGTCGCTGGTTCAAATCCAGCCGAAGTCCAGATTTTTCGCAATTAGGTCTCTTCTTACTAATCAAATCTGCCAAATCGCTTGTCAGTAACATAATGTGTTGTTGAACTACTCGACTAGTAAGGGCGACTCGCCTATGAGATTGGCGGTATCATTTGCTTACACGTGTTATCAAAATTGCACAAAAAGAAAATTTGGGGCTTTTGTATGTTAAACTTCTCATTTTCTAATTGTGCGTGCTTTCTTCTTGAACCGGAATTTATCATGAGATCAGCGGTGAAACCGCATCCGCAAATAGATGTAACTACAGATCTGTTCCACAGTAAAAGTGTTGTATAGCTTTCTTTTTTTATACGGCCACTACAGTGGCATCTTGTTCTTATGTCCTGTTGCTTGATGAAAAACACTGTCACTTATTCTGACTGTTATTCATCTGTACTTGGAGGGATGTTCATACAAACATTTTGTTTTTGCGGTTGATCAGTCTGTGTTGTACAGGAATTACACCCGCATGTAGAGTGTAGGTTTATGCTTTTTGTTGTTCTATCATATATATCATATATCGTTTGTCACCCTCAACAGATCTACTGGGCGATGGCGATTTAGGTCCTCGTGATTTTTATACCGGTCCGACGTGGATCTTGGGAGCTAGAAATGAATTTCAGCGCGTGTGTGCGCGGGTGAACAACCCGGCCATCGTTGCATGGATGGAGGAGTTTGAACCGTCTCGATTGAAATTGGAACAGAAAAATCAACGCTATCTTTACAAAAAAGTGAACAAACGAAAGAACATTAAGTTTTTGAAATATCGCGATTCACCTTGAATCTCTGTACGTGTGTATACATCTACGTAATTTTTTTTTGCCAATTGATAACAGTTTCCATTTGTTTGCAATTTTCGCAATTAGTAAGAATTTCAGCTGGTCTCTTTTGAAAAGAATCATTCTATTCGAGTTCTGTTCTTGCTAGGACCCATCAGTAGTGTATGGCACTCCGACTAACAAACGTGTGAAGAGCTTGTGGGTGATTGCGTGATGAATGGATTCCTGTATTGAGAAAGACTGTAGCCAACTATGGTGTCAGCAGATTGCAGATGCAATCCATTGTGAACCGGAAATAACAAATCAGAAACCAGTTAGAACTTGAGCTTTTCGGTAGACGACAGGTCATGCGCCCATGTTGTCCCACTTTTCACGATGCATCTGGTTGATTTCTCATGGTTCAAGAGAATAAATCACTAATGCGTTGCCTTACCAAAAACATATAAGCACGCTCAAAGATAGGAGCAAACTGACTTCCGCACAAACAGTGGATGGTTTTTGATTCTCACTAACGTTGGCTCTCTACTGAACAGTGAGATAACTGGTTGGTGCAGTGTAGCTACGACGAACGTGTTCGAGTGTCGTTTATTAGGTGTGTGTCAGATGGTCAGCGTAAACTTAAAAACATTATCGTTTGCGTTAAGTAACTTCCTCTTCCGCGTTGTTCATGTCAGAAATTTGGTGATCAAGACCTATCTTTATTTATTGTTCAATAGAGAATGTCAGCTTCATGGATGCACGTACGAACTGCCCAGTTCGAGCCAGGTGAGAGCACCTAGCGAACACTGGAAGCAAATTGCAACAGTTATAAGGGCTTACTGTGAAGTGGTATATCCCGAATGACCTATGCAGTTGCGATAGAAATGGATTTCTATCACGTAGATAAACTTTATGAACAAGCGTCGTTCAGTTCCACCTGGCTCCGAATATGATGACGACCGTCGAGAACCTAAACGCAAGTTGACCAAAAGCTTGCACAAAGACCGTGAACATCACTTGGTAGAATAGTCGAGAAAAATGGTACGAGGCTTTCTGTCTGGGGACAGTAGAAAGCTTTTATCCCTGTTCCGTGGTTATACTGGCAGTCGAGTCGGTGTAAATGAGACCATATGTGGAAAAGATTGTTCACTTATCAAGAGCGAGACGCACCGACTTGACATGTAGGTAGAACATTTTGAGGAACAGTTCAGATGGCACCAGTCAAACCGTGCGGACGACAGAACCCGAATGGTCCGTTATCGCGTTCCAGACGGCCCTCCGTCAGAAACAGAAGTGGCCCTAGAGCTTAAATTATTGAAGTGTAACACGGCTGCTAGACGAATTCTCTCGTTTTCCGAGAGATGGTGAGGAGAGGTTGACATGAGAACTGACGAAACTCCTTCGGACCGTTTTGGAATCTAAAGAGGTACCTTGTCTTATTGAGCAAAATAAATAAGTGTCGTCTGCTTGGCTGGGGTCCTCGGAATAACTCAAATCGTTGATTAGAGACATTATCCGAGACGGTTGTGTGCCGCAGTCAGTGGCGTACCTGCATTCATACCATTTCTACTTCTCTCACTTAACGTTCTATTTCCTTTTAACCACGGACTCTAGTCTATTGCGATTCTACTTTGCTCGAATCACTTAGCGGTCGTGATTGACAAATGTAATGTTCTACAAGTAACTGCAATTTCCTGATAATAGAGTGTTAAATTCATACTGAACACTCCTTCTTGATAGCTGCACTGCCCGCCCACAGTTTACGATTATTGTTTTTACATTTTAGCACGTCTACTAAGTTTCGACATTTAGACGTAGGGCTCTTTGAAAAATGATGTCGAATAACAAAGTGATTTGGTACGCGTGTCAAAATGAATGAATGGTCTTTTTGATCATTTCTCCTTTTAGATGCATGTGCATCCTTTTTGCTGCGTATTTTCAGGTTTATCTTGTAGGTGCGATGCATTGGATTACCTAGAATTGATAGATTGTATTTCACTTGAATATCACCATCTGATCCGATAGGTTCGTATTTGTTCGTCTGACTCCCATTTCCGACATATCTGTAATTAATGACATGCGCTTCGAGACATTGGAAATGACACTAGTATCGGGTAATCCACGACACGAACCCGATGGAAATGACAAAACGGATGTTTGCATCGTTAACGTCTATAAATTTGCGATACGCTGTGTGAGACATCGTAGAGCAGTCTTATTTGCACTGTTCTATGTCTAGTCATCTACCGTTTGTGTTGTAAAAAAAACAGTTGAGCTCTGTCAGCGAAATTCGGGATGAAATGTGGGAAAAACTGAAGACAGCTGATGATCGACCACAGGTTATTTTGTTTTTGAGTTGCTTTCACACCGATCCAGAGTCAATAATCGATGAGGTCCGATGGGTAATCCGAAGAGTTCCAGTTTGTCAACCTATAAGTTGCACTGTCCGTTCGATCTACAGGTTAGTCCTCGGTAAAATGTCGAAGTGCTGTTAACGGTTGTTAGTTGGGCTTGTTCCTCGTCTAGCCAATGACGATTGAATCACCTTGCCAATCAAGTGCTTCAGTCAGTCCACCATGAACCCACTCAGTAGCAACTTGGATGCACGGTCTTGGGATTTGTCTGACGAAACGTGCAGTTCGAACCGGAGGAAATTGTAGTGGAAGAATTTCATGACATGTTAATGGTCACCAGAGGCTTTTATTCAGAAATCACTGAATTTACAAACAGACATTGGCGAGGTCGATTTTTCTTTAAAAAAAAATTGACTGTTGTGCAGTGATCGTTACGAAATTTTCCAGTTCTGCCACGGTTGTCATACATCACGGTCCTGGGTTTCATTCGTTCACAACGGACGTGAGCTTGCGCAGAAGGTTCTACGGTTAGTGTCGCGGCTCACCGCAAGTGTGACGTGGAGAAGCCTAAGAGAGAGACAAACTTACTAGAAAAAAAAGGATGGAACCTGATAAGACAAAGCTAAGCGAAAGAACTAGAAATGGTAGGAATGAAGGTATGCCATTGACTACTTCATCCGGTAGTCGTTGCAGATCTTAGGAGTCTTGCCATCAACTTTCGTTGCAGTTACTGTCTAAGTGGCTCATGCGGACAATTTCGCACAAATTAGTATGCCTTCTATTTGATCGCAGACGCCCAAAACCTTGACTCTGGCGCTTCGTGCTACCTGCGTCGCACGGGCAGCTAGCAATCAGCTGACGAAGACTGGATTGCGTTAGCACTGGTTTCTGCACATCAGCACCGTACACGGGACATCCAGTCGTCTCCCTGAGTCAACGAACTTGTCTCGGGTCTCTTCAAATATATTTTTGCCATTGTTTTCTCGTCGTGTCGCGTATGTTTTGTGGCTCCATCAAAAACCTTCAAACGGTAACCAATTATTGCACGAATCTCGACAATTGTCTGACACACAGGCCTGTTGATTTATCCAATCAGGACAGCCCACGGAGTAGTGGACTTGGTACTCCTTTTAGTAACCACGATATCACGTTGCGCCTCAAACTGGAATGTGAGCAGCGGATGGATGAATTGTTGAACTCCAAACCACACCTTTTGTGCATACATTTAGCTGAATTCCGCGCCATGGTCCGCATCTCTGCACACAGTGAAGTTAAATTTTTCAAATTTTCTTCGTGTGATTTACCGTATGGCTGACAATGTCGTACTCCAGAAACGGCGTGCAGATGGGAGATGGCATTCCCCGCAAGACATACGGATTGACTGATCTCGTATCGGGCAGGAAGTCCAAAACCATTGCGGAATTTTGGGTGTAAGATCCGACTGCACTGATACGCTGAGTATTTTTCGGAGGGACTTCTGGACTAAGACAACAGACTGTGTCATCGTCGATGTTGTCCTCAAATCTCCCAGGCATCTGTAAACAAGTCTGTGTTGTTAATACCAGTAGTCAGTGCGTCTCCCAGATCCTTCTCCAGTTTGCCATCGGTTACTTAGCGCAACCTGATTCCGTCTCTGTAAAATAAAATCTCGACAAGATGCATTTGGATCACGTGCAAGTGTATTGAACTTCGTTCGCTCTATGGCCTGTATATTCAGTCTCATACTACTGTACAGCAAAATATATAGTTTTTACGACGAGGTGTTTGTCCAGTATTTGTCTTGAAATGAACTAAATCCACCAAGGACGCAGTCGTGGTACATCTAGCTCATATTGACTATCGAGTTGATTCCACCAAACCTTCACGTATAGTCTAAAAAACCCACATCACTCAGATAACGGATGGTAACCACCACTGAATCGATTACACAATCCGACTGTTTGTTCACATATGAAATTTCTGAAAGCCATGAAGTTTCTGTGGCTGACGGTCAAATCGCCATCTTGTATTTTTCACCCAGAATCGTAACCATAACTCTGACGTGATGGTGTGTCGAAATTCAAACTATCGATGAGAGCAACCAAATAGCGAACAAGACTCGTTTTTTGTGTTTGATCATTAGGCTAACTACAACACAATAAATATGATAACGGTAACCAGAGTGAGTAAGAAAATCGGTCAATAAAGGCCATGGGCTGCGTGTTTGTTAGCATTTACGCAATAATTGTTCCAAATTGTGAGCTTAGTTGATTGTAAGCCAAGAGAGATTAAGTGTTCGCAGGAGGTTCTTCTGAGCATAGAGGTTAGGGTTGCACAATCAGACACTAATGGCCTCGGCAACGGCCGACATTCGGGATCTCAGTATTTCGGATCGATTTCATGGCACTCCGTATACCATTTAAAGGGCATTTTTCTACTGACAATGACAAGAGTTGGTCAGATGAGCAGCAGTCGCGTTGGAAACTATTTTGATCACACCACTGTTAAACCATGCAGAATGATGTACACGCACTTCATCGGAGAATCGCTTTGTAGTGTAGCCATATTATGGTACCCTACATGAGCAAGCAAATGAGTACATACGACAGCTGACTATAGAACATGGCGGTTTGTCTTTGAGTTGTGACATGATAACGAGTGTTGAACGAAAACTCATGCACAATTGGGCCGCATTTTGGAGTGTTTGGATTGACTGAATTTTCTTGCGATACCTTCGGTCCCAGGGTTTTCCTTGAAAGAGGTACTAATAAATGCGACTTCCCTACTGACAGAAGATGACTTAATTTCCAACTTTACCGTTTGCTTCATTATCTGAATGAGGCGCATTGGGTTATTATTCTGCATGAACACTTACTGTTGAAAGCCTAGCTCAGTTTGCGAAGCGTCAAGGGTGCAGATCTTTGACGTCCTACCCATCAGGCATCGCACGAGGTTTTGCTTTCCATTTAACTGAATGAAACTGTCAAAATGAATGTACTGACCACTCCATGTATGTTTCCCTGTACATTTTTCAATGTCTGACCGTTAAGCTGTCACATTGCTGATCCCGCAAATTCGTTTCAAGTGTTGCGTAATCGGAATCCGAAGTTGCTTGCTTCCTCTGAAACAACGTTAATCAGCACTCGCCGTCCGGTCTTGTGTGTGCATAAACTGTTGACTCACGCAGGTTTCCTGTCCTGGAACTGATAACAGTCTTTGTTTTGTGTAAACCCAATCGTTGATTGTTTCTATTGTTGTTGTTATTCGCATGTCCTATATAGTCCAATGTTTTACGTTCGTCACTGAAGAGAGTAAACGAAATGTTAACATCTCGCGACGTATGTCTTCTCTCATTACTGGTGAATTTGATACTGTTATAAACCGAGTTAAACGCTGCCATAACATTGTTCATGTCATAATCCTCATTGATTATGCGAAAAATACCATCTATGTAGCGTTTATAAACTGTGAAATATCTGTTGACTACACTAAGTTGGTTAGTTCCCAGTCTACTCGTGAAAACGTCAGCTAATAGAGAACCTAAAGGCAAGCCCATTATCGCTCCAACTCTGTCCGTAGATTTCATTGTAGAACAGAAATTGTACGCTACTAATGTAAAGTACCAGCATTTCTCTCAAATCGAATCTCACATGTTTACTATTACATTCGATATAACTACTAAAGTAGTCAATTACCTCTTATAAGGACACGCTTGTAAATAGCGAAACGACATCGAATAGAAACAGCTTTTGATGGTTTAGGCTTATATCTTGGATTACGTCGGTTAACTGAAACGTATCTTGGAGACTATGCCTTGTTAATTTCAACCTGATGGGTTCGAGCCATTTGGCCAGAGCATTGCAGGATCTCCAAGGCAGATATCTGTGCGCTTTAGGCAGATTGTATAGTCTAGGAGTCGTTTTATTGGGATGGATGTCCTCGAATATGGTTGTGTCAATTATCTCCTGTTTTATTTGATGTGATGTTTCAGATATCGTTTTTTCTGTTGGTGGTGTCTTGTGTTTCTCTGTATTGATCTTGAAATGCTAACCGCCAGCTAGTATATCATTCGTTTTGGCAACATAATCAATTCTACCCATCAGAACGACTCCTGTTCCTTTATTTGGCTTGGAAATCATTATGCGCTAGTTTTTCTGTGAGCAATCCATTGCTTCTAAATGTTGTTTGGTCAAGAGCTGTTTGACTTGCGGCGTGTAATTAAGATAGCATGAGTCCACCAACATTGAATTCAATCTTTCTTTGTCTAAGGCTGATGACGGGGACGGAGCAGCTAGTTGGTCGTATAAATCTTCAAACTGAACATCTAAATCGGGTTAGTTGTTCTTACGGCGTCGACAGCAAAAGTTAGATCCTAGTGATAGTGCCTCAAGCAAATTACTGTTCAAGTTCAAGAATCCATACTGTCCACCATTCCAGTGGCCAAGCCATAGACGTTAGGATTTTTGTAACCTGCGAGACAACAGAATATAGGGTTTTCTTGGGGGACCCCACTCGGAGCCAATGACTCAAGAGTCTGACTCACTTGGCCCGATGGCGCAGTGAATAAGAGATTGGTGTCTCATTCTGAGCACTGCTGCGCGGAATGGATGGACTCGAAGCTACATCAGGCTTTTGGAAGAGACTAGATGTTCTTCGAACGTATTGACTAATACGCCGGCGGTCACGGTCAACCGTTGGGTGATCTGAGTGCTCTTTGTTTGAGGGTACCTTTTCTAACCCTCTTCTTCCTGATACGGAAGACAGCACTGCCGCAACTATAAGAATAGTTCTGCTGTATGCCCATAGTGTCTTGCCTCGCTACCCGAACACTCCTACGCGGTCAGTCGTGCGACATACAATCCTATGAGTGTAACTGCTTTTCGTCTGACTGCTCCCTTTTGGCCTGTCTGATAAGGTTGGACCTAGAAGGACCGGAGTTCTAATCAGCATAGCCCGCCGGATCAGAACAGTACACAGGTCCGACCACCTCGGCAAGGTAGCAGTATAGGTCGGGATCGCCAAATTACAAGTAATTTTAACCCGTTTCTCGACTTCCGATTAATTCAGCGCTGTTAAACGAAACCCAAGAATACCACAACTCAATGAGCCTGATGAAATGCGGTGATCATTACCATTACGTTCCCAATTTCATTTCCAATGTATTCAACACACTGCGTTCTGATGATGCACGATAATGTTGATAGTTACGCAACGGTGGTGGATAACTCGACAGTTGACAAAATAATATTCTTTTGTACAACTGAAAATGCCCCCTCATATAATAGTTGTACCTGTCTTTGTGTTTCCTGCACAAACTGGCCGAGCTTACCCGATGGAGCTCACCATAAAATTATATAACGCATTTCACATGATCTTGTTTGTAGACATACTGCCCGCTTTCCAACGTGTTTGTGATGCTGGTACATCAGTGTAGACTCAACTACACGTCGTTCTAGCCTACAAAGTGGCCATTATTACGAACTCTGTCGATTTGTGAGTTATTTCAATTCACCCTGCAAATTCTATCAATAACTCTATAGTTCAGGAGACATCTGACAAGTTGATGGTTACTCTGCTTAAGTTACCAACGATGCAGGCTTGAGGTTTTCAGTTGATTCATAAGACTTACACAACAGCAGGAACTGGGAAAAAAGCCCAAATGAGTCCAGTAAGCGTGCTCCTCACTGGAAGCACAACTGATAGCCTCACGAAAAGCCAAGAGCGGCACCACGGAGAGTACTTAACACACCGTTTACACAAGCTGATAATCAAATCATGAAGGATATAAACAAATTAGACGCCAGTATGGTTAGAACAAACATCGTCATTCGATCCGCTCCAAAGGGTAATTCAAACACTGAATTTACAAACAGAATGGTCATTTTCGTAACAATTTAACAAACGTAAATAATCTATAAATCTGCAAAGCAAATACAGAAACGTCTTCGTTAAGAACAAATCGCGTTTCTTGAACCATAAGGCAAAAAACGATTGCATCGTACATCCTTCATTTCAACGCCACAAGTGACGTACGTTTATGATGGCCTCAAGTAACTTCACTAGTAAAGTTGATCTTTCCTCAGCTCTATAATAAGATTATCAGATGGTGCTCCCCAGGTGGGAAGAAGGTCAAGGAAATTGCCTGCACTAAAAGGCTAGTTTAGAGAAGTGTTAGTCTTGAAGTATCACTGCATTATGAAAGTGTAAAAAGCACGACATGTAGTTCACTTCAGTCACTTCCCACATTCAGCTTCGAGTGTACGTCTTTGGCAGAGAGGCAGAGCGGGACGATGTTGTGTTTCGTACACCTTTTTGGTCAGTTATTCCTCATGAATGACTGATTTCCTGAACCACACTTTCAGTGCTATCGACTATGACAAAGTTGAAAAGTAGAAGTTTAATCTGGTGAACGCGCGTGGCGGTTGCCGGTAAACATTCAACCTATTGACAAAATGTTCGTATAGAATCAGCATATTTTTATGGGACTCTTTCACAAGGTAGACCACTCCAGAGAATACTATAAGCGACGGAATCTAGAGTGCTATATAGGTCTAGAATGACGACAACCGCTGTTCGTTTATGAAACTTTAAATGCCCCATGATCCGTCACGATGCAAAGACGTGATATGTGCATCTGCGAATGAGTCGAGATTCCTCCCGTTTTTCAGGAATTTACCCTTCCCTCAGTTCGTGAGTCGATACGGTGTCAAGCCACCGAGTAACATAGAAACAGTCCGAACGAGATTAATGACTGGTTGTCACATAGATTTCAGTGTGACGTTCTTTCGTGACGTGTAGCCTGAATCGGATCCTATAATCAAAACAGAACTGAGTTAATTTCTACGGGTCTGTTAAAGCAACCGACTAGATTAGTTACAAAGTGCTATCGACAAATTCCAACAAAGAAGAAACTCTCGTCCAAAACCTTTTTGCGGAAGACTACCGAAAAGTTTGCCTAAATGCGAAGGCTACTATCAAATGTGTGTTAAACTTATACTAGTGACCTCCCCGACTGAGTTCAGCTTGACTTAGATATCCTGATCCTGAAGTAATCGTTTGAAGCTAACCGGACAATGGCTGTCTCCTTTTTGAAGTGATCAGGTAGTCTCAATATTACTCACAAGTCCTTGTAACCAAGTGTTCAGATATCCTAATTCGGTGATGTCTAATGTGATTTCAGGGGTGTAGTGATAAGTACGATTGTCTCAAAAGAATGTATACCTAAGTTCACATCCCGGCCACAGTTAGGATGTGCACTACTAACAAGCTCGAAGTTCCAGCCTAGTATTTCTCGAAACACTCTGGCTGAAAAATCTATCTGAATGCGAGAGCTGCGGCCAAACATGATTGGTGTTCAGGTCTGTAAAATGTATCATTTGTTCAAGACCACCGAGGACAGTACAAGAAAACAGAACTAGCAACGCAAGTCTACGAGTATCGGTAAGAGCAGTGCAACCAGTCAGCGAAGGCGGAACCGAGAAGAGAGCAAATGTCAACAAGGTCTACGTGTGCAACCTTACGGTCAATGTCTGAACAACTGGGATCTAGGCCATCGATAGGTTCGGCTAGTAGGATGCGAGCAGTTCGATCCTACGAGTTGGTCGAGGGACGAAGATGAGTGGAAGAGGAGCAGACGGACAAGTCAAGCGTATACAACCAATCTAGTTCAGACAGGATCATGTGTACTGAAAAAGGTGGGCGCCGGGGTAAAAATCTCCAACTGTTAATGGACAAGAGACTCGTTCAACCAGGTGCTACCCATGGACTACGTCTACTTTCAGTCAGCCTTTGCATACGTTCTCACCAGCCAGCATATCATCTATGGCCGCGAGAGATGATCAGTATGATAGAAATTCACTTCTGCCACGACTTCATAGCTTATTCAGAACATACT
This sequence comes from Paragonimus heterotremus, assembly GCA_013368495.1. NCBI lineage: Eukaryota > Metazoa > Platyhelminthes > Trematoda > Plagiorchiida > Troglotrematidae > Paragonimus > Paragonimus heterotremus. The sequence continues at coordinate 44,206 of LUCH01001612.1, forward strand.
TCGCACAGCAGGCTATCGTAGATTTTGGATCAATGCGGCCCGCGTTTCTTGATATCAGATTACGGTCCTTGTCTGTTTACTCAAGGCATAGACAGCCTTTGTTTGTCTGGTCAGCACTGTGAAAAGTTATGCCTCGCCTTTCAGTCCATTTCACACTGCAGTCGCTTCATATCCGACAGAACCTACTAAGTCCCCATCCACGAATGAGTCTGACCACGGCAGTTTCATTGCGCCGTGTTCAGGTCGTAGCACCATTGTAGCAAAAAGTCGTTCAACAAAGCAAAATTTTTATTGTCTGATTCTTACACACCCACGCCACTCACAAACCCGCGTCTATGAACCGGACTTTTAGTCTATAGCGAGGTTTCCATCTATACGTCGTGTGCACTCCTGCCTGGTTCGGTGCGTTTATCTGACGCTGTCCATCGTGTATTTTTGCTTATTTCTCGCCGATTTCCTTGAGTGATGCCTCTTTCGGTCGCTGGTGTTGTCCACAATCTATCCGCCACTGGTTTTGACCATTTTTCACCACCGCGTCGGAATATTTTATTGGGTGTTTGAATAATCGCGTCTCCGACTTGGTCATTCATCACAATATGGTCGCGTGGTGTTTATGGTTGAGCCGTACAGAGTGGTTTCCGTGTGACTACAGGCTTCTTGCGTTGCTGGAGATGTGGAAGTCACGAGACGAGCATGGAATAAACAGTTTTCTACCAATATCAGTGTGTCGTGCTTGAAATCAAATCAAATATATCACCCAAACGCTTACATTCTGAAACGGGATGACCATACTTGACAGTCAAGTCGTCTGATACGTTTTTTCGTCTGGGCTTTTGGTACATTTCAAGAGGCTGGTTAAGACATGACAGAACACATTCTGTATGGCATCTGAACTGTTGTCGGTCGATGTGTGCATCACTGTGAAATGCAAATCGCTTTTCTGATTTACGCTGGCAGACTTTAACAATTTTATTTTGCCTGAAAATCCACAATCAGTTATTCGCCGGAGAGAATATTTCTCTATTATAGAACTCGGCATGATCACTATTCTAACTTGACTATAATATTCGGCTTCGGCATCAACAAAGAGACTAAGAAAGGAACATGTAGATATACCCCATTCTACAGATCAGTCTTAAATGGTGTTCAAACCATAAATTCACATTTCAGAGACACCACACATAGGAATTTGAGTATCCGTCTAAACAGCTTGCTGATCTACTTATTGAAGACATTAAAAGTGCTTATGTCTTAACACTTATCGGAAAATGACTCACTTGGAAATACACTGAGAGAGGCAAAATTATGTGATGCATTAGAATGGGCGACGGAAAATGACTTACCAGAGTAATTGTCGGAATAGCAATAACTTTTGATATAAGAAAGTGTATGTCAGTCAACGTTACTAATGGACAGGAACAAGCGAAACGAAATGACGATTTCGTTATTGGGGTACGAACGAGCAAGTGCAACGTTGAGATAGCGAGTCGTGGCAGAAGGCAGAGCTTGGTCGAAATGTTCATCTACGTAGTTACCAAAGCGTTTTGGCACTTTTATCTACACATGTTATACATTAGTTTGAAAATATTGAATAATGACTTTTACGAAACATTGGTTTACAAACAGCGTCAATACATACTTCCTGGAAATAAAATGTATCTGGTAGACCTTGGTCAACGCCTCTGATTTAAAAAGTTTGGAAAGAAAACACAAAATTGTATTGTCTTGAAGGATTTTACTCTAAGGTAGCGGCAAGTATGCCCCTTTGATATTAGGAAGTCAGCCTAAACTGATGTCACAGTGAAGAGAATGTTCACTTTTTATCCTTATTCCTACTGCTGTGAGCCAAAAACGCGGATAGCACAAGAGTCATTTAATCAAGAAAGCAACACATGGGTTAAGCGCATAAATAGGACAACAAACAAAATCACTCATTTGCATACGGTACCCGGCCCAGACCGTTTCGTTTGCCACAGACGCCAATGCTCAGTTCCTTTACGTAGCAAGGACCATTTGGGGAAGATGCTGCACTCCGGTATTTCTTTCTGTATTTTTCCTGCAGCTACTTCAATGTTTAAATCTATGCTCTGGTCCTGCCACTGAATAGCAGTGGTGTGAGTAGTGTATTACGATCGCTCATCCTCACTACACTACCACAAGCATTAAATGATTTGAAATCTGTATAAGCCTTTCGATCTAAACCAAAGTTATTTCAACTGTATAAAATAGTATGATGACGTTCGCTACCAAGTGTCAGGCTATCAGGCTGCTCATTGGTTTGTAATATTGTTCTCCCCTATTCAGAATACGTGTTGCATATATGAAAACGGTTTTGTTGTATGTTCATAAATAAATCTTGTACAGTAGTTCGACTGTGACCCCCGAGTATGATTGCGTTCTATCCGACTGTTCCCCCTTGGACTGTGTGACATGGATGGGCAAGGTTTTAGTCTGTGCAGCCTCTTGGATCAACCCAGTGCTAGTCTAATCATTGCATGAAGGTAGAAGAATACATCAGACTGAATAGCCCCAACTTTCTGGTGAACCGGACACTTGCGGTAATCGAACCTACTTTCTCAATCGCACGTCCAGCCCACTTTTTGCCGTTCGCTCGGGTATTGTCAGATCGTTCGTCTAGGTTATTCCAGCTTAAATGTAGATAGCAAAATGAATTATGTTTGACTTAACCGTTGTCCTTCTGAGCGTGTGGCTGAAATATCAGAAAGATTCTATTAATGGTTAACGCATGACATGTATCGAACCTGTTCATTTCCCCTTTTTTGTCAACCACCCTCATTGTAAAATAATTATAACAAACATGTCACTCATCCGCCACTAAGACGCTGCACGCCCTCACGCATTCATTCTGAAAACCATTGTGCGTTTGTCCACTCCGGGTTACTGGCTACCGCATAAAGAAAAAACAAACGTGCATACTTGCGCATAGGCATACACAGCCATGTTTACTTCCCGTACCATCGATTCATTCGACGGTCTGCAGGTGAATGGTCCTGTTTGCCACTCTCCAGAACATTGAGTGACGCCAACCACCGGTGACCAGTCAGTTGCTTTCCTTCATTGCCCACATGCGCGCACATACGCATACGCTGCCCAGCACGCACATACAGTTCACCTTCATTAACCAATCAAACTTGTGCAGCAGTGTTGTCCTTGTTGCTGCTGTTACCTCCAAACGACCACCGGCCTAATTTCAGGTCGACTTGGCTAAGATAACACTCAGCATTGTTTTGACCTCTCTGTCTGTGTGCTTTTCTGATCGACTACCTGGAACACATGAGCTTCAAATGCGGTTTTCGTGGTTTGGCTGACCAAGTAAAGCAACGCCTGGTTAGCGGTAGTCGAAGTCGTTCGGCGAGCAGTCACGAGTGTCATTGTTCTCGAGACGATAAACCGTACACATCACAGTCGCACCCCAGAGGACTATCTTGTCGTCCTGAGGATCGTACTTACCAAGAAACTAATATTTCAGTTAGCCTGATATCTGAAGTAACCGCCACACCGGCAACGAAATGGTGTGGATCAGACACTAACGTGGCTACCGCCCAGGCAGCTAGAAGGCAGGAGTCGACTTGTAAATCAAACCCAGCACCGATCATCAATCGAGCAAACGGCCATCCAAAAGATCCCCTAGTCACAGAAACCAGTCGACGATCACAAAGAACTGGGCCGAATTATCGTCAGTGTGCAAAACAAACGCTCACAATGGTTACACCCAGCACGAGTTCCGCCGACCATTCAAATGTAACAAATGCACTGGATAATCATTGTCGTACGAACACCGCACAGCTGGAGATACACACACCTGGGTCAGTGCGTTCCGCTGTCGTTACTTCCCGACGAGAATCAGTCAGTGTAGCAAAAATGGAAACACAACCAATCACGGTTCGGTAAGTCGAATAATCGCAACAGTCTGATGAAGGTTTTGACGACACGTCTAAGACCAACAAACACTGTGGTAATGTTGTGTAGCGCGTGAGCACGGCACACGCGTACTCATCTTCTCAAATGAACTTTCGCTATTTCAAACAGAACTTGTATAATTGCGAAACTTGTATACATTTTCTTCAGAATCCGTAAGTTTTCACTACTTAACACAATTTACCCAATGATGTAATACTTTATTTTTCTGGTTGCTTTGTCGCTAACCGGATGGAAGAACTAATGTCATAGTCTTTGTCCATTATGTACAATTGAGTGTTACTAAAACATGGCAACAACCAGTAACGTTTGCAGGATAAAACTTACTCTCTAGGTGACAGTAGGTAAATTTTACACAATTTGACGAATTATGTGTGTATGTGAAAAAGGAGTAACTTTGATCATAGACCGAAGTTGGATTTAACTTGAGTTAAAGAAGGTTTTTAGATTATCTTTATACCTTTAAATTTGTGGAATACTGAAAGCAAATATTGTTAACAGTTTGTCGCGGTGGTTTCGACGGAACTCTTTTATTTCAAGACGAAATTGAGGCTCACTAAGGTGTAGACTACTAGTGTGCATTCGTGTTGCAAATTTCTCAACTTTTTCGAAACAAGTAGATTGTAACAAGAAAGATCATTTTCAGGCATTCGTCGGCAAGCAGATTACATAAACTTCGTCAGGAAAATGAAACAAAACCCTTAAATGACTTAGTTTATGGGTTCAAACACATTAGGGTTATGACTGGAAACAAAAACTAACGCAGTTGACTAGCCATTATGCTGTTACTGAAAATACGGAATTCGGATCGATTCTTGCGTGAGTGGTGGCCCACGGTACATTCGAGACCTGAGTAAAGCCTCTTAATTACACAAGAGTGGATCATGTAATCGAATTCTGATAGTCCCAGCTATGTTCCATCATCAATATGCTATAACTGTTTGTGGTAACCTCATAATTCGGTAACTGAGACGAATTGAAGTGTTTTGGCTGAATCAACAAACTCTGTTACAATAGTACTGACGCTTCATTATTCATTACCCTGTGTGTACTGATTTATTTGCTCCAGTGAAATCAATCAAATGGTGCGCAGTATCAGCACACTTAGCAAAACACCCGTGGGCACCACCTAGCTTGGGTTAATACTGAAATCGTTAACTCAGTCACCACCAATATATATTATTTATTTCAATCACATCGTCAACCAAAACGGAGCGATCAGAATTCGACTGCATGACCCACCCTTGTGTAATTAAGAGGCCTTATTCAGGTCTCGAATGTACCGTGGTCCATCACTCACGCAAGAATCGATCCGAATTCCGTATTTCCAGTAACAGCATATCGGCTAGTCAGTTGCGTTAGATCTTGTTCCCAGTCATAACCATAACGTGTTTGAGCTCATGAACTAAGTCATTTAGGGGTTTCGTTTCATTCTATTAAGGACTTAATTCACATAAACATTCTGTGTTTAACCTAAGGTGAGTTTGTTCTCTGCACCCTATTTTTGCATACTATCCTGGAGGTATTCAATCGAAGTGCCGAGATGTGCATCAGCAACCTGGAATTTGGAGTGCAAATCTTTGTGACCAACCCTTGAGCTGAAGTGACTAGTATTATCGCTATCAACCATGCTCATCCTGTTGCTTGAACAGGCCTCATGCGTTACCTACTTCCCACAGAGTGAAACTGTACACAACTGTTATATTTAGTAACGCTGTTTTATACACTCAAGTGACTTAGAGCTTACAATTTGGTGTAACTTTCTGACATTATAACAGTTTCTTTAATATATTCTGCGAAAAAAAATCGATCGAGATTACATTTTCATCAGGTGAAACATGCTCAACACCTGTTAACACTACATAAGCTGGAGACAGCTGTAATCCGTTGTGTTATTTATCGTTGGTATCGTTTCACTACCGACTTAGGTGATTGTCTGGACCAAGTGTATGTTTCAGGTAGGCAACAGGGAAATCTTCAGGTAAGCCTGAAGGTAATGACCCAATATCATAAGAGGAATATTCAAGGATATGTACAAATCTGAATTAGGGTCTCCAATTCCGTTTGAATGAAGACATGTAGATATCAAGTTTAGAACTTTGTCTTAATACCCTTTATACACGGGGCTTATGATTTTGAGTAACTATCTGTAAAATGCTTTGGAATGTTTTATGTTATCCGTTCTGTTGAAGCATTTAGAATAAATATGACCGTACTCCACAGTATTTCGTTAACGAACGCTCTACTCCGCGTTTGTTTACTGATGTTCTGTCTGCGACGAGGTATGTATGATGTATACTTTCATGGGTAACTGCTATTATCCTGTTGATCAACGTCACCAACGTAGCCTGTCGCTCGCATGGTTGTTTTTCCGACTGGAGCACCAGTATGTCTCATTTCGAGTGCACTAGTAGCGCAGTCATAATGGAGCAGAGTCCTAATTGACCCGGTTTTATGAAAACCACGAGCTTTTTGATGAGTTATTATCTGCGCTTACACATTTACTTGTCATCTTCAGTCGTTCACCAATTGTGCCAGCTCATTTTCGTTGTTAATCGGATTTATTTACATTGTCCGACTCTATACGGTATACGTCCTGTGCGTGAGAGTTATGAACGCGAGAGAAGCTTGTCGAACTATTTTAGGCCTGTTACTATACCTGACTCCGATAGGTCTCATAGCACTTTTGCCGATATTGCTAGAGTGTGTGCTCTGCGCGCAACTTAGTTTGAAGACATCATTGAGACACGGATTCCCGTTTCAGTGCTTATGATATATTTAAGATGTTGATAGCTAACCTTCGACTGCGATGCGTCTCCACCTCCGGCGTTGGTTACACACGCGTATCACATAACATTTCGGAGCCCGGTTCCAACATTGTGCCATCAACACTAAGAGTATGATCAGTGTATTATTCCACAAGGATGTTCATCCATGTAACTTGATATTCAGTCCATTGCACATTGTCTGTCAAAGATGTTCTCACCTCTACTGTAATGTGACGTGTGGTCAGTGCTGGCATTCTCGCTTCCCTTATTGCAAACAGCCCTTTAGTTCATAAGTGTATTATCCGCTTACTGTTAGGGTATGATCCTTTGGATTTCAAGTCAACTCCGCCTACCGACGAACCGCAACCCATCAGTTATAGCATACCCTATAGACTCACCAGACAAAATTGTCTATTGACGAACAGAATACAGTACAGTTTTGATGAATAGGCCATTGACACACATTCTGTTGAGTTAAAGATGGAAATGGAGAGCTACTTTTGGGTTTCAGGCTGGAAAGTTAATAAATTGGACTGGCGAACTGCAGAATCTTTCACTGTGCTAACGATGTAAATTACTGCGATTACGATCGCAAGTTTTAATTTTGAACAGAGTTCATCACGCGCCTCGTTTAATACTCAACAAAGTAGCTGATTGCTAACGAAAGTGTGAAGCTAGGGTATTTCACCAGTCCGTATCTCAATGTGTTGAATCGCAAGTTCTCCAGCGATGAGTTGAAATGGAGACAAATGGTGCAGGGTAATAAATAATGATCAAGTCGAGCTTTGAAAGTTGCTGCAACTCTAGCGGAGACAACACAGACAGGGAGAGTATCCCAGGCTTTGCAAAAGTGTGATGAGAAAGAGAAAGTGTTTGCATTCAGTTCTGCTATGTTGGACCTCCAGTCTATGGGGGGGATGACTTCTCACTGTGGTGATATTTCTTCAATCAAACAACAATTTCCACGGATGATCATGAAATCTCAGGATCAAAAGGGTGAATATCAAGATACCTTTGTTCTAACTGTCGATGTCCGCCTTTTTTACTGACTGCTTAAGTTCGTCCGCTTCTTTCCCGTGGCTTCCACCTGACATCCTCAGCACTTTGTGATATAATGTGTGACCGCAAATGTGCACCCCTCCGATAAGGTCGCATTAAGCATGAGGTCGCGCACACCCCCACGCGTCAGCAGTGTCACATGACCGATTAAATTTGAGCTTACAACCGCTCACCGATGCGACTGGAGCGTGACACATAGACAAGCGTATTAAAACGTATCAATAGCAAAACTACTCGTAAACCCTGCTAGATTATTATAATCGATTTCTAAACATCGACCGCCACTCAGTCATCATGACGCCCAAATTGCCTTGGTTTTACCGGACATCACTCGTTTACTTTTAAACTTCAAAAAGGTTAACTTTTTTACATGAATTTTATTACTTTAATGTCGTGCACCACTCGACTGAAGAAGTGGCAGAAATGAATTTGTTTCCCAAAAACACTATTTTTTATTGGTTAGGACGAGTAAATAGAAAATATAGTAAGCCGTTAGTTAACACTATTAGTTTACGGCTCGCTGTGCTGTTTATAATAGACATCAGAGCATATAGTTTAGCATGAAAAATGTCGAAATTCCGGACTTGGTTATCCGATTGTAACGTAAACACATTCAAACATTTGCATGCACAAAAAGCGCATCAATCTGTTTGCTTCCCATCTTGCACGATCGACCACGTGAATCAATTCAGAATTCGACTGATGGCAAGTAGATTTGGGTTGCTTATGGGTCCAAAGTTATACGCAGTGACATACGAACAGTCCCATTGTATAATCTACGAAATGTCGAATATTTGCCACCAATATATCGCTTAGTAAAAAATTTTCAGGATTAGGAAATGTGACTTTTTATTTGAAGTTGGACATTAATCAGCACCCTTCAACTCTCTCGATTCTGCTTATTTGATGCTACGGGGATTACACCCGGAAGTCTCTCATTTACTGTAGCGTTAACGAACCTAATGTCATGGCTATTGATTGGACAAACGAAACTATAAAGTAGCCGGATGGTAAAAAAGACTAGAATACCTGGCTGATAGTACTGTATCCAACAGGCTGACCAGAAAAAGAGAGAGAAACAACTTTCGCAACACTGAAACGACGCTAACTAACTGGCTGTCTCATCGATCGCCTATTTACTTGTAAGGAGGCACAGCGTCGATCCATCCATTGACTTACTCGACGCTTCGTCACCAGGCAGACCACAATGCAACATCAGTGTGAAATAACCACTCTTTCATTCAGTCATGTCTGGTGATCTTCACTGTCGAAATTGTAACTTGAGACCGGGTCTACATCATTCCATTTCCCACCTGTGTTTCAAATCAATCATTTCACGAACACAAGTAGCGTCTTCCCAAATCACTTTTGTATTTCTCAGGTGTCTACGGGAATTATAAGTTTCAAGAACTGGCAAGTTTTCTAAGCCCTTGTTACAAGTGTATCCCAAAAGCATCAAGACTGTCATCCAATAGATAATTATTCCTTGTTGAAATCCAAGATATTTCTTGCTTACCGGATTGTAAGAATCTACGCAATAGCCATTGAATGGAACAGTTGCTAGCATATCTAAATCATTACCCATGTACCGTCTGTTGCGGTCAAAATAGTAAACTGAAACATCGCAGTTTGGTCCTTGTTATTTCCTAACTGATGGACTTTGCTCAACACTGCCCTTTGAACGCTACTTTCGATTCTTATTGGAAAACATTTTGGAGTACACTAGAATATTGATGCCAAGTAAAGTTCCTTACTGAAACGAGTCGTTTACTCTGAGACATTGCTGGATCATGTGCCGAATAAAACCTCAGTTCCTTGGATGAAATCAAACCGTAAAGTCTACTAATGTCTACTAAGGTCAAGAGTTTTGTCTGAACGGTTCTTGATTCGAAACTGTTTTACGCTGCATCCTGCAGTTTGAGATTTATTTTAGACGGACTACAGTGGTTTGAAATGCACTATTTCGCACACACACTATGCTCCATAATAGCAATACAAATCGGAAGGCGTGAACCAGTTTGGCTACAGGACCACCCAGCAGGACGTAATCGGACTAGTCCAGATGAACTTGATAAGTACATACACCTAGCCCTTAACCCAAGGCCGCGCTTGGTAGCACAGACCTGTTTTCCTTCGGGACAAGAAAGTTTGTGACATGATTTTGATGGAAAATGAACATGTTGTTCTTCATCAGCTTACAAATAAAACAAAAAATAACCCACTTTGAAGTCACATACTAATTGAGAGCCAGAGATAAAGAATACAAATGACCGATCGCCAAGATTGCTATCAACGTTTGGTCAGACTGGGTACTCTCAGGTCATCATCTTTGCATAGAAGGACTCATCCTGCGAGCAATCACATCTTACGAGGCCCACTCGGTCCACGTTCTGTAAGGTCACACCAAGCCTGAGTTTTCATGTGCTTTCAACTCTGTCCAATAACGATAATGAAAAAGTGCAAGCAGTTTTGGCAAATTGTGGATAGTTGGCATGCAGAAAGTCAGATAAGCTTAAGTAGAGTGTCAACTGTGTTCGTGATTGACATTCTTAAAGAAGTTTGATGGCTTCAAATGTCCCTGTAGAAACGATCAACGTAAAATAATCATCGACAGAAAGGGCCGGTACTTTCTGAGGAAAGCAAAATGATATCCGTTAGCAAGTTGTCATCATCCTTACGTACATTGCGATGGCACTTAAATAGCATAGGATTATATCCAGTAGTCTCACATGTATAACCTTTACGATGTCGTACAGAAAAACAGAAATAAGTTGGACCATGAGGCATTGCAAATGGTGCGGCGTTGAGCACTATCAGATCCTTGAGATCTATTTTACTTCATCTTGCTGAAGGACTTCCGTGTGGGGACAATTGGATAGGGGTCTGCTTTACGCTTATTGCAGAAGGCAGATTCGTTCCAACTGTCTGACTTCATGCGTATTGGGTCGTTTCATGCGTACTTGATGAGATGATCATGTCAATAAGGTTGAATGTTGGAAGCAGTCTTGGTAACCGTTCAGCTACATCCGAGACAGAAGAGGGATGGCTTTATGTGCAGCCATGACTATCAATCGGGATATGAAAAGCTCAATGTTTTCAATATTGTCACATCGTCACCATCTTAGTGTAGTTTTCTTTCGCTTTAAAGATTCAGAAATGCATTACACAGATGGCTTCCTAGTCGACCTACAAACAACTGACTGCACGATTATCCCTTCAGCCGGTCGCGGTCGCACTCTTCGATGCTAACATAACATTTGTTCTGCAAGGGCAAAAGCAGGTCTTTGATTCGGTGCTCTTCTAACTTTGTTTGGTGGCAATGGTCACCGCACAAAATACTTTTAATAGGTTACCGACATATGCCATAAAGTAAAGAACGGAAGGTGAATCACTTGTGTTAAGTGTTGACAACAAAAATTTGGACTCGTGAATAAAACATTTCGAGAAACGTGGTATTTTCAAAGATCTCCATAGAGGTGGTCGACTTAAACTAACAACTGGCAGAGAAGTCAGTCAGTTCTTTTGAGTGTCTATGTAATTTACTAGCTTTTTTCCGCTTATACTTTCATTGTGCTCAGTAACTTTTGTTAACCATAAGCTCACTGCGAAATCTCGTAACTAACACGTGGTTCTGACTCAGTTGTGTCGTGCACGATCTCTTCTGATGGGAGGTACAAGAAAATAAGAATGGATTGGACCCATTAGGTGCCGTAATTGGCACGGCATTATATGGAGTCGAACCATGTGGACTGGTGAGTCCCGATGCATTTTGTGTCGCTGTGAGCGAGGACCCTGTATGTTAAGTACAACGGATGCTGTGATTTACACACACTCATCATAGGGTGTAACCGCGAACAGATGGTGTGGTCTTGTGGCGGGATAAGTCTTCTTACATGTGGATGGTAGACAAATTGAACGTCTACGGCAATCTCAACCATCCCTAGGCATTACAATCTCTATCCATCTATAGCGTTTAGTTTAGAACATTGTGTATCCTAGGTGTGTGTCAAATAACACGGCATTCTTGTATTTCCACATGCTCTTTTCCATTCGGCCTTGAGGTCTCTATTTTTTTGAATGAGGTCGGTCCGCAATCTTCAATATGCCGCCCTTCACGTTAACATCTGTAATTAACAGTAGTAATCAACCATCATCATTTGACGAATACTGAACAGTTATCTAGAAGTCTTCGTAGCCCTTACGAATTGTCGGTATTCCTGACCTCATTGGTGAAAAACAAACCTGTGTAATTATCTGTACCCAATTCTTTCCAATATAACCATCTGGCCGGTTACTTGTTTGTGATCACACGCTTACCAGTAACATCTCTTTCAATAAAGTCAACTGGGAGAGCAAAGTATTATTTCGGAAACCAAAACCTTCACCGCTGTCCCATAAATTTATCTAGCGAGGATGAGCAGGATACAGTTCAAACTATCCAATTGCTGAACTAATTATGAGATTTTTCCACTAGGCTGACAATCTGAGTGTGACTGTTGAAGCAGATTGTTGCTCTGGTGGATTTTCTTTTTCTCACCACTCTGAAAACAGTCTGTCTCACTTCGATTTCCGAGTTTAGCAGTCGTGATCCATTCGAGCAGGTTGTGATGAGGATTGTGCCTATTTAACCGACAGGGTATATTCGAGGCAATAACGATTATTTCAATCGTTCTGTCTTAGTGGAGATTCATACAATCGGTTCTCTGGTGGATAGGAGCTTCGACTTTCATTGAGAAGTTTGTCATCCGAACCTCATTTGGGGGAACTCTATCCGATTAGCTCAGACAAAAATAAAACAGGCAGCTGAACGGTAACTTTGAAGTGAGCATTCAGATACAGTAGTTTGCTGCTACTTCGTGCCCTTGTGACCTTTGCTATTGCAAACTGGCAGGCTTCGATAAGTTGTGTCTACCCAACTCATGCAGTCTATTCAAAACAGATTAATTCTATGGTTTTTCTACAGTGACTGTAATTACCGGTGTTCTGTAGTAATACTTATTTTAACTGTGCTACACATTCATGATTTGTTGTTTGAGCTTGTGTTATTTGAACTATGATAATATTCTGAACATTAGAACTCTATCGAACATGTTTAGTCCGGAAGGTTACTAAGTATGGCACTAATATTTTTAGGACAATAATCGCACAGCAGTTGTTTCTGTATAATTTTCATCGAAGTTCTTGGAACTTCCACCAATTAAATATAGTTTGGTAGTTCAAATCACTGAAAATCATGCGGTCGTCTAAGTTGGATTTCTAAGTCACAGTGATTACTATACTATGTTTTCGGGATGGACATTTCGTACACTGTGAAAATACACCTACATTTCACCGAGCAGTGATGGAATGCAAACAACAATAGAAAGTGATAAGAACATGTCAAACACACACACACAAGTGAACGCACTTCACTCGTCAAGGCTTCGATATCTCTTGTGACCCATTCTTAAACCGACACGGTCTACTTGACTGCCTACAGTAATAGCGATTTGCCCTATACAGACTGTTCTATTCTCAGTACGAAGATTGTTGCCAGTTCGAATTTTAGTTTAACCTGATTAATTTGAACGGAAACAAATCTGGTCTGAATGAGGTGGTTATCTCCAAATGAGTAACGAAAAACATTGGCTTGTCTATCTCAACTTGTAACCCCTCTCCCACCTGATTCGAAGCAAGCTGGTCATATAATGTTCGCTGAACTCTCATTGTAATTACAAGTCATACTAACGATCGTAAGCGATGATAATTGAAACAGAGATAAAATAGATAATAGCTTACTGGTTCCTGCTGAGATTACTGGCTCCAATCACCCTCTAACTCTCTGTACATAGTGAGCTTAATAAACGACCAGAATGATAGTGATGTGTTAGTTTGTTCATGGGCGTCGAAACAATATTTACGTTTCTCTTTAAGTTGTTTCCAGCGCCCAAGTTTATGTAGGTCGGATAATATAAATCAAGGAATGGCATTTATCTTTCGAAATTCTAGCTCCTATGTCTATGACCAACAACAGCTGATGTGAGCAGTCTTTGCTGAACTAGCTGATGAGTTATCGGTGAACAGCTAAGGATCGAAGACTTAACAACAGTCGTTTTCCATCGTGCTCTGTGCACTCCACTGAACGCATCGCCTCTGATGACACTGGAATAATGGCTGACAGAAGAAGAGGAACCGGAGCCTGATCCTTTTTGAGCACAAGAATATACACTAGCAGTGAGCTTTAAAACAAACAAAACTTGCGTTTGATGCCCCTTTTCGAAATCGAATTGCGGATCGAAATATGATAGCTGTGAGTAAGTGTGAATGAGGTTGGACTTCCAATATAGGGTTACAATCATGTCAGCGTATCATTTGTCACTAGCTGGCCTGTATTGGCAGCTGTCATCAACTGTCGAGTTCTGTAAGTGGGAAAAGTGTACCGTTGAGCAACCGGTCAATAAGAGCAGAATTCATGACACTTTTAATGGATAGGGGAAAACATCAGATTGAATCACATAATCCCTCCGCTATTGCCATAAGACATCTAAAAGCAGTGAAAATGATATATATTTATTATAACTTACAGTGCACAAAGTAATTCTAAGCCGAAGTGATTAGAAGATCCACTTCTATACCCCTTGTCAACCAATTTCAGAATAAAATCCTTTTTGCACAGAATTATGTAAACATGTAGAAGTTTGACATAGGTTCACTTAATGAAAGAAAAACTGGATCATCCGTGATAATAAAACTCAACAAATGGTGAGAAATAATTTTAAAGCGGCTTTTCGAAGCAACACTTCCAGTCATTTACTGGAAAGAAGAAGTGCCACCCATTCGATTTGTGAGAAATGAGCGCATAAGGATGTGTGAAAGAGACACATCGTGGAAACTTAATTGCACATCAGATGGTTATCCTTCGTAACAAAAAGAAATTTAGATGAGACCTAACTGTGAAAGGTCAGGACTTCGGCTAGATTCGAACCAATGATAGAAACAGCATGATTAAACGCGGCAAGCGTTCTACCAGCTGAACTACAAAGCTATACCAGGAGCTCTGAAATTTCACATTTGGACTCTCTTACCCATTCGTCCAACTGTTTCATATGAAATCCACCAAACGATTCAGGGAATCCTCTACTCCTCCAGGATTTCTCGAACAATTCACCTTGGAATCTACCAACACCACTGCTGAGCATAGAAGTTGAATTACTAATGAGTAGTTTGACAGATTTGATGATCTGCATGAGACCCAAGGTTTCGGCTAGATTCGAACCAAAGTGTAAGAAACCAGGACATTTTCCCTTCACAACTTTTCACAGACTGTCAGTACATTTCCCCTCAGACTTTCTAATGAGTTGTGGTGCAATAGTTGTCGACCCCAAGTGAATAGCAGCATCTGCATCGTATATGTATGCGTCGAAACATCAAACTGTTTTTTAAGGCATCAGATGACAAACTGTACATTTAAGTCACTTCTTGATTTGTTATGTCTGTGCCATTTCTTTCCGCCTACACAGCGCTCCTGCTGGAACACAAGTATTCACATCCAATCGGTACGGAAATTTTCACTCGCCCAAACAGGACCCACAATATCTCACCACATCCGCCAATTGTCCTTTGCAATCCAATGCCCGTCGCACATCTAAGCAAGCGTGTGTCATTCCGGACCTGTCAGTTCCAGAAGGAGAAATCAGATCAAGTAGTCTTGGTAACTCTTACTCTTGTACTAATGATATGCCAATGTTTCCGTTGAGAGCCAACCTAAGCCATTGCGTTCTTTCACCGTGGAGGGAACAAGCACGCTTACAAGAACAGGATGACATACGACGACTCGCACTGAGTTATTCTGGTCTGACAGACTATCATTCGGATACTGGTTTGAAGAACTTGGTCAACCCACATTCTAGACACACTTTGAGAGATCACTCGCCTTCCAGTTTAACGCAATCGTCAACGTCAAATATCATGTTCGAATCGGTAAGCTCGGCCTCCCCTGGCTGCTTAAACACATTGGTTGAGAACTCAGCAAACAGTTCAAAAGTGATACTTCATGCGAAACTCACTAACAGAGGGGCAGTTTCACAAGTAGCATCTCGCAGTTTCATGGACCATAGACAGCCTGCTTACTTGCCTCTTGATGACGTAACGAAATCGTCAGTTGAGGCAGTACCGGCCTTGCCAACTCGAAGCACTTCACTTAGAGGGTGGGACAATAAGTATTGTCCCACTCAGCTCGATCGGAGGGAGAGAGGACATTGTCGAGAAGCAAAAGCTAATCAAAGCATGGGAATGGACACCAGTTACTCAACAAAACAATCAGTCCGCGTTCCAAATTGTGTGGTTCAAGAAGATGACACTCAACGTGAACTGAACATAATTCGACAAGCTTCACACTCCAGAAGTCGTAGTGATGCAAGCAGGACTTATCGTCGTCGTTATGTAAACACGGAACTGGTAGCAGTGGCGCCTTCGAGGGCCGCTGTCACAGATGCGGTAGATCTACCAACAGCAGAAATGGAAGGAGAAACATCAACAACAATCGCCAGCAGACCACAACCAATGGAAAAATTAGTCAAAAGTCATCTTTTAGCACAGATGAGCCGATCCGTCATTGAACATACCGGTCTAGCAATTGAGAGCTGCCGGCCAACCGACACAGCCATGCTTTCCGTTCCGGAATTGGCACAATATTCACACTCGATGAAACATATAGCCTCATCGTCAAATGTACCTAGTAGCCCGTCATGTGGTTTCCTTGAACAATTAATGCCAATGAACCATGCATCGCGTTTACTTGGACGTATGTCGGACAAATTGAGGGATGGCAGGTTGGCTGATGTCATTCTTTTCGCCGGACGTAGTGCGGCAAGTACTAGCTCACAACCCCCGTCCAAGACTGACCAGTTCAAGGCCATTTCAACAAAAGATTTTGCAGACAAAGGTTGCCGTCCTTTACCAGCAGTTCGGATTCCAGCACATCGCGTCATCTTAGCTGCCGCCAGTGATTATTTCGCAGCAATGTTTGGGAACGAGCACAAGGAGGCCTCGGAAACAGAAATATGGATCCATGATGTGGAACCAAGCGCTTTACAAACGCTGATTGACTATATTTATACAGGTAAGTGATCAATTGAAGAACAATTTCTGTTGGTTTACACGGACAAAAAGTCAACTATGTAAGGCCACATAATGTATATCAGAGTTCAATTTTAACGCATCCTGAATTTTTTGACTAACGTGAATTCGGACAAAGGTTGTGTCAAAGACTGATCGTCGCATCTCTGAGCTTAAATTCGGTTTTGCTTCATTTAGACAGAGAACAGTAAAAGTGGTACTGACATTCAACACAGCGCTTTAGTGCTGCAAACAAGAACGGCTACATATCCCACCGTTGCCTCTCAATAATTTGGTTTTCGGGCCACGATTTAATAAAAAGATATTATTTCAATACACTTTAGTGCAGACGCCATTGATTCGATAAACGCAATTAAACTCTTTGCTGATTTATACCGGTTACAGTTGTTTGGATCACAGTGATCTTATTCACCTCTCTTAAGTCGCGTCTGTATGATTGGTGGTATGCAACTTCTTAACTCCGAGTGAATAGGGGACCAAATCGGTTGAGTCTGATACTAATGGAAATGACGAACGTGCTTATTTATTTGATCACATTATTGCTTCTTCAATGTCACATCGACTCTCATAAAATAGTCTCCACAGCATCGAATTAGCGACATGCGAGTCGACTTCGGTGAACTTCCGGGACCGTGGAGACAACCAATGTTCCAGATCAACCTTGCACGTATATCATACCTACTCTGATAGCCTAAGCCGTTGGTTCGAGCAGCCTTGAGTTGACAAATCTCACCCAAGCTGCCTTCAACTGCATTGGTGGACGCCCAATAATCGATAGCAAACCCTTATCTAAGTGTCAGCTTATTGTTGTTTAGGAGGGTTCTGCGTTGTTCAGTTAGCCGATATCCGAAGCAAAAAACCGTGCATGTTCTTGTGGATTTGATGCAGAACCGAGTGAATAAACTTTTGACATAACCAGGTGTTAGTAACCCCACTTTGCGCTCGTACTCTTAACTGCAGTTGTTATAATGGTTCCAGTCACTCCGTATTAACGGTTGGATTGTTTAATCATATGACGTGAATATGCACGGGTTTCCGTCACCTCAACCTTCTGACTTGTCAAGTACATTTGGGTAGCTATTACTCGTATGTGACAGGTAGCAGACTCTCATTCGAGTGCTTCTGTAAGTAAAAACGGAATAGACTGGGTGCGTGCCTCTAATATCTTTGGCACAACATGCAAAAGTATTGTCGAAAAAGTTCATACTTATGAATGTTCATGTGGCGATAAGTTAAACTCCAAACGGAGTCGTTAAGATGTCGGTAAACGACTGTTCTGTATCAAAGAAAACAAAATAACTATTCTGTAATCGATGCAACTGAGGTTTAAAGTCTGGTTTGGTGAAGAAGTCACCATTCCATCATGGGAAAATCCCTTGGGACTAGGTTGATTGCCTAACAAACGTTCGTTAAATGGCAAAGGTACGAACTTGTTGGAAATTCAAGAGAAAAGAAAATGACAGCATGTTTATACCTTAGCTCAGTACAGCAGATATCTTCAGTAGATCAAGTGGTGTAAACCTAAAAGGCGGGGAATCATTCGAGTGAAAAAAACCACATTTTCACCTGTTTCAATATACCTTACAGTTGTGTTTCTCACTTCATTAATTCTTCTCGGTGAACTGGAACCAGGACGTAGGTAGTTCGTTCGAAAATAAACTTCGAAACACAACCATTTATGAGTTTTCCCCGATAGTCATTCAAACACATTCCTCCTTCGGTAGATTTCAAGACCGGCTTCGTTCATGTTTGAATTCATTTAGGTACAAGTTACAGAAAATCGATACAAATCAGTTTTGTTCGCACTACAAACTGGAGTCCGTGTGAGCAGTCCCTATGAACATATCTAGTAATGAATGAAACATGATTACTTTCAGTGTTTTCCTGTTTTTGTGGTTACTAATTTTAAAACAATCGGCTAGGTATATACAGTTCATCTTACAAGCATAGAGATGACATCAAATTGCATAATGGCTTCGATTTCATAAAACGAATGTTGGCATGGCTAATCTCGATCGGCTGTGTGTAAATACGGTCTTCAAACAGGACCAACCACGTCTAGAATAGAGTTTTCGTTTTCCAAGGAGCATCATGAAACAACATCATCTAGGTTAACCACTTGGTTTGTCGTAATCGTTGGAGATTTCCTTCTGGTGGTGCAACTCAAGTTCTCGCGTTCTGGTCAGCGTCACCTACTTTTAAGGTATACTGAAATAACTATTGTGCAGATATTTTTTATCATTACCGACGTTTACCGGCTGGTTCACTTTTTGTGAAGAATTGGCAGAATAACCCATTTTTCGATTCACAGTGCGTATACCGTTATAAACTTATGTTGCATACGAGGGATTAGTATCCGCTAAAGCACGGGATAACAATGAAATGAGAGATTCTGTGTGTGTGTGTGTGTGTGTGTGTGTGTGTGTGTGTGGTTAGGGCACTGTCTTCACAATGTGCAGTCAGTAACCGGCTGCATATTAGTCACGTAATGCATCGTCCTTAACGAGATACATTTGCATCAAGACGATCGACACGGGCCAAAACAACGTTCGGTAAACTGACATCGCTTACTAGACTACTTACTAGTGCTCAATCAGGTGATGGATGGGGCAGGCACGATAAATGATTGGCTTCGTTCATTAGAGTCCCTAACAATATGCACTAATCTGACAAAAATACTTATGGCTCAGCGAGACCTAGAAGCTGTTTTTGCAGAAAGATACCATTGTGGATAAAGCCTCGTCTATGCTGTACGATGAACTTTCTAATATAAGGGTCACACGTTATTTAATGTAGAATCCAATAGTGAGTTAAGGTCGTCCTTCAGTACGTCCCAAAGTCAGCCTGTTGAAGGCAATTCTACTGCTAACTTGCGAAGGAACAACGATCATCAGTTGACTCGTTTTTTTTTTTCAGTCATACCATAAGACTCAGTAAAAATGTTATCCATATTTTTTCGTGTTTAGTCAAACCACAATGTAGACTGCCCACTATTCTGATCGTCCAGTGTACATAAAACCTGCCGAAGTGAATTATGGAGGAGGATTAAAAAAAGAAATTCATGTTTAAAATTAAAGCAAAACAATTTATACTAGAAAAAGTTTTCAAATTCACTGGCACGACTCAGTTCATGATCCATCGATCAGGATTGCCTAGTTGAGTTGAATTCCCCGGTTTCATCCAAGGTACTGTTGAAGGTTTTTGTTTTTGATTGTGATTTGGGTGACTTTGCCTGAACCCTACTCAGATTGATCACAGTTTTCACAACCGTGTGGACCTTTCAGCCAGCCCACTTCTTTAATAATCAGCTAATTCGAACGTCACTTTTTTTAGAACACATTAGTAGCGCATACGAATTCACAGGTTTGAACTCAGGTCCACAGTCTCGTAATGTACCGTGCTAGTCAGTGCCAAAATGATAATTTGTGCCAAACCGAGTTGTTCCAGCTTAACCTTCAGCCACGCTTGCTTGTGGGTAACGTTCAGGTTATCAAATAGTTTCGAGAACAGACATCGCTACTAATTGTAGAATCCAGCTGACTGCCTTGCGATCACAAAGCCGATATCCTGACAAGAATATGAGCTGTGGGTGTTAACTGCTGACAGCAACACTCGATTCTAGTAGTTCGTAAAAGGAGCGACTGGTTGGAAAAGTGACCTTCATGCAGATGGAATAAATCAAATTCCTAACCGCTTATCGGTAATAAAATGCTTGATCAATAGTCTGATTAAAATTGAACATTTCGTCTTGGCTGAGAAGTGCTGACCGCGGGGTTGTTGACTGGCATTGAATGGTACTAAGTGTGTCCCCTCTCGGGACATTCAGGCAATCTGAACATTACTCACCAATGGATACAAGTGATAATTTGGTCGTTACTTTCTCGTAACCTGAAAAAGATCAGCGACTTGCTATTGGCCTACAACTCAACAGACAGTCAGTAGAAAGGGCTGAGATGGATTGTGTCAAAAAGTTAGTCAAAGTGCCTACTAGCAAACTCATGGACGGTTGTATAGACTTCGTCGGGTCAAACCAGCACCACACACATATGATAACCAAGGTCACAACTCGTGAATAAGTGTCATAATGCTATTCACTACTGAATGGCAGTCCAGACACTTATTCACATGGCCACTAAGTATAATTACTGGTAGAGATAATTAGATCCTAGCAAAGTGTGTGACTTACTTTTTACAGCTGCTGAACTTAACTTTCCTCTAAACCGGAAACGATTAGCAGTTTGTGATTAGCATACAAATTGAAAGAGAAAAACAACAAAAGGAAGTGTACCGTCTGCGGAAAGTAACTTACGTACAGTTCTGTGACCCCTACCCCGTGGTCTGGTGGATGTGCCTGGACTAATAGTCTGCAGTGGCCTACATGTCCAACAGCTATTCAAGGGTAGTGGTTTTCATTCCTGGTGCTGACAAGATCGAAACTGGTCAAAACGGCTGTCCACCACCTTGCTGATTGTCACTAGAATGAAATATTTCAACCGCACCTCATGTTAGGTCAACAACGCTGATCAATACGCCTACCTTATTAAGCCGTGCGCTTGGGTTTAAATTCCCTTCGTGACGAGGATACGCACTATTACCGAGCTTTAATAACACGGGTTTTTTAAGAAGGGGTTGCTAACACTCAGAAATTTTCGTGGACAGAATTCATCACAAGCCTAGAACTATTGATTCTGGTCGTTTCCAACTATACACACAGTGGAGCGACGTATTCGTTTAACAGCTTAAGCCTAACGATAAGACCGGAAAATGTAGAACAAAAGCAATATAACCAATGTAAAAAAAATGCGACGATAACAAAACGCTCAACTTAATCGGAGGATGTATGGCAGGGCTTCAAACACCAGACAGAGAAAATGGAAAGTTTAACTTTGGAGAAATGTTCGTTGATGTGAACTAATCATTTTAGCAGCAAAAAATATATTGTATGACCAAAAACTACCGTCGTGTGTGCTAGTTGTCCGTAAGTAAATATTAGTAGTCTTAGGTATGTTCTGTCTTGTGTCGCGTTTAGGTTAGTCTTGCCTCGAACCCTCATTTGACGCGTATGTGGATGTATGGACGAGTTTTATGTCATGTCGCACAATTCTCCTGATGATCTGAAGTAGTCTAGATTTTTCATCCCGTGCTAGTGTTTCTTTGTTTAACTGGAAAAACCGTTTGTAATGTTTTCTCGGCAGACCGTCCCTTCCTGTTCACCTAGAGTATCTTGGGGGAAAACAACGGGCAAATGTTAAACACATCACTAATCTGCACATAAACAGCATGACAGATAGAAGCTTCAGACAGAAATGAAGTGCAGGTTATCTCACTGGGGGTATCAACTTAAGCGTAACGTGCAGTTCTGTGGGATCGACAGCAACAGCAACAGTTGCCTTCAGTTGCAGTCAGGTTGTCGCTGATCCAACATCATGGACAATAAACACTTCTTAGACGTAAACGTGTATACACACGCATGCACGCAGACATGCGCGTAAACAGAAAGCCCAGCTTGATCCACGAAGTGAGGTCACATCCAAGAAAGGTAGTATTTCTCTATCTTACATACCTCGCCCAAAGCACATCTCGCCTATAGGACGACCTAACAAATCCATGGTTCGTTAACAGGGTCAGACGGATCGATGGGGAACACAGGCGCGTGCATTATACAGAATATACTACTTGGTTCAAATAATATTTTGCTGTCCAATTTTGGTCTTGTCCTTGTTTATCCTGATGAATCTCGAGCAATGTGACTGAATGATTAGTAGCCCATTGATCACTTGACGCACAAGGAATGTTGTTCAGGTAGGCCAAGATAAGTTAAACACAAAGTATTGGAATGGAGACACGTGAGCAAATGTACTTCTATTTTTCATATACAGGCTGGAACAGTCCTATGGAGGGGCGATAGAGTTAGAATTTGTTAACGATAATATACTGGACAGTCAGTCGGTAATGATTCAGTTAGGTCATTAGACTGTACTTGAAAACTGGTTGAACCATACAAGTCGGTCTTTCATTCGGGCGAGTTGGGACCAGGGTAGGGTCAGTGCTCTAACATAGCATTATTAGGTCAAACAAGCTGAGTTCGACTGCATGGGCTGCGCGTTTTGTTCTCGGTCTGACGACTTTTGAAGGGTTAATGGTTACGCCAGTGAGTGGGATAATACTGGTGTCGCTTTAGTGAATGATTAAATAGAAATCACCCTCAGTTAACAACCGGTTTAATTGTGCACAATACAAGATAGTAATCAGAAGTGAAACATGTTTTATATGACCAACTTTCTAATAACTCATATGCAACATTGCTGCAAATCAGGGGAATTTTTTCAGGACATACAGAGTTTCTATAACAGACACAAACAAGCCAAACCACCCAGATTAACGACGCATCAATGAAAAGTTGTCTGATAATAAAACAAAAATTTAACACGTGCTTCTGTCAAGTACGGGACTACGAACTCTTATGTTTGGTTTTGATCTGAGCAACAAAATTCTCCTCTCAGCCAAGAGAAAACTGTCCATTCAACTGCGTTCATTTTTATGCCATTCTGAGTTATTCCTATCACTCAACTTGTATATAAAGCACAGTCTGTGAACCATGGTTGACTACCTCACATCAAAAAGTGCACTCCTGCTTCGAAGGTGAGAGAAATGAAATCTACAGTCCTTCATGCACAGACAATATAAGACTCACTGTTCAAATTGGGTTAAAACGACAATCGGCCTGAACATTTTCTTGCATTTTTCATAATGTATATCATCCATTCAACGTTGAACAGCCACTTTGTCTTTCAAATATAAACTTGAAGATTTGAGGAACCACGACCAGGTTAACTAACTTTTCAGAACACAAAACATTGGCTTTATGACGCTTATCTAATGTGACCTCGTATGGTTATAACTTCCGTTATATCCTCGTTATTGACGGCCCCCAGTCACTTGTGGTTACCTACAATTTCAACCTTGTCAAGTTCTAACCACCATCTCCATTTCAAACACTCTAATCATGCTTTTCCCTTAAAGACCCCTGTATTATGAAATAGCCTTCGTGGTGTGTATAAATGCTATTTCAGTCGATTTTTTCCCAATCGAGGTCACTTGGATCTACGTGAGGAAACGGTGGAAGATGTACTGGAAGCCGCATGCTTCCTCCAAATGCCCGAAGCTTCACAAGCGTGTGAGCGATTTCTCATCAAGCGACTTCATGGAAGCAACTGTCTAGGTATGGCCAGATTAGGTGAGCAACATGGCTGTCATCTACTGCATCAAAAAGCGACGAAATACGCTCTGGTAAGACGTCTTATTGTTTCCACATTCTGATGACTAATACAACAGCATGTACTATGCATAGAATAGACACAGTAGAGCACAAGTTAAACATTACAGTCATACGTTTGGGTTTTGTTGTTAAACGTTGTAATCTAAAGCGTGCCGTCGAGCAATTGTTTATAGGACGTGAAGTTTGACAGGTGGATTTCACAGGAAAACCAAAACATAAGGCGGTATTATGTGAACAACCTGAATTCTGTTCTTCTTGCGAGATACCCATGTAAATTAGTCACACATCCAAACACTTCCCATCTTTCGTCCGTAACTTATTTGTCAGAGTCTGCCTTTTAATATTGTCAATAGGTAGTTTCATTATCTTTCTTGCAAATGATCGTTTCACCATTAATACCCCTTATTCCTTGTCAGAAGTTGACCACCATCAAATTTTGTAATTCGTAATCGGAAAATGCAGGCGGACGAAAGTTTACTTCAATACAGTGTCTAAATTCTGATAGAGAAGTCGCAAGGGAAATATTAGGCCAGAATTTATACTTCTGGCTGTACGGTAACCCTGGTCAGATAAGATGGTCCAGTGTTCACATCCTTTAGCATGCATAAAAATCGTGATATCACTGGTGCAATGAGAACATGAATGGGATCCAGTCATGGAAGTGTATAATTCAGATGTCTCATTCTGTGTGTCGACTGCTAGATATTGATCATGGATAGGCTTAATCAGTTCTAACAAGATAATGGCAGATGGTTATCGGGGCAGTAAAACACTGGAGTTGAAAGGCACCTAAAGTGGACAGAAAGGTAGTGCAGATGTGAGTAGAACGATTTGAAAGGTTTGGACACGACACCAGAAATCTTTGTAACACGTGAATAACTGACCTCTGTTTAGGATTACAGCAGTGACCTGACACTACTAAGGTTACCCTAACTTTCAGCTTCTGTATATGTAGTGGGACGATGTTTCAATAACACGTTCGTTGAAGTCAGATACCTGAAGTAACAGCTCACTTTGGATGGGTTTTGTTGGAGGAACTGACAAGGAGTAACACTGAGGCGCCAAATATCGCTTAATCCTGTGGGATCTGGTTATTGGAAGCCTGACAAAGTATCGGAAGTCTCTGAGTTCGAGAAAGTTAGGAACCGGTAGTCTTTTAGGAAGTTCCTACATCTGGTTGTTCGAGACGATAGGCATTACATGCATGTAACAGGAGTCATCTGACTAACAAGCAATAGTTTCACGATGTCGGCTACAAATAACACCAAGGTGGGTCACTAGCCCTTACATGATAGCAAAATCAGGCTTCCATACTCGAGGATGTCGAACAGCTGAACGTCAAAAGAGAAATTCGCCCTCTTCTCTGTCCAGCCTATTTCTCACATTAACCATAAGTCGAATGCATCTAGGACTATCTTGATAGCGAGAGTGACAGCAAGAGCTCACATCTGACCTCGGTAACCTCAACAAAACTTTGAAAACAGATTGAAACATTTCCATGCATTTTATTAATGAACCAATCAATACGGTGATGAAAGGATTGATAGGGTAGTCGTAACAAGCGGTAGTAACATGTACACACCATTGAACTAATTAACCATTCATCCACCTAAATCCGATTCATATTTCTAAACGAGGCATTTTAGTTTTTCTTCGATAGGGAATGTTATATGCAACTTGTGAACCCACGCACAACAATACAACTTAGTAACCTGTCTGAACAAAGCGGTTAGAACACGAAAACTGGTAGATGCAAGTATTTCGTGTTAACTCGTCAGTACCAAATTCACAATAACTTTGATGAATTTTTTTGTAGTAGAAAACTGGATGGGTGGATAATCACTAAGCGAGTTAGGATAGGTCATTAAGTCCAGTGAAGGGTTAGGTTCATAACACAGTTGTTTCCGAACACAGAAAGCTAGTGCCTTCTGAATGATTATATCATGCATTAAACAACACAGCGTTTGAGAGATTCAACTGAGCGAACGTTCAATATGGCTGAACTCTGTGTAATCATTCGGATTCAGAAGCTACCAGTGCCTTCAATCAAAAGAGATCAGCCTATCAGTGCCACTTCACATTCTATTTACCAACTCAAATGTATCTGTGGAGGAAGTTACATAGACAGAACCGAGAGATGCTTGAGCTCCAGAATGAAGGAATATTTACTTAAATGGGTACAGAAATCCGTGTGACCGGTGAATAGCAATGTTGTTGAAACACGTAAACAGCAGTTTCCCCAGTCACTAGACACGTCCTGACCACTGGTTTAGTTGTCTACATTCTGTTACCTCACTCCAACCAAAGATTCTTACGGTTTGCCGAAGCAGTCACAACCAACCAACTCAAGCCAGATTTCTGTGTTGTGAACTTGACCCTTTCCTGGACTTAACGACCTATCCTAACCCGCTTAGTGATTATCCACCCATCCAGTTTTCTACTACAAAAAAATTCATCAACGTTATTGTGAATTTGATACTGACGAGTTAATACGAAATACTTGCATCTGTCAGTGTTCGTGTTCTTACTGATTTGTTCAAATTGCTCAAGAGAACCAAATGTTCCATATTGCGAACTTGTGTTTTATCCATTAGTTTTGTCATGGGACACAACACCTGCCTGAGTCTGTCCAGTTTGTTTCAGTTAATGTGCAATAACCCATACGTCGCAAATTTTCTCGCTATTCCGCCAAACTATATGTTATAAACAGTGATGTATTTTTTTTAATGGTGGATATGTTTTTAAACATATCTCATTCAAACCTCAACAATAACACCATAGAATTCACACATATTTTAGTGGGTAGTCGGTCATTAAAGCACTTTCCCACTCCACTTGTGCGCTCGCGCTTATAAACCGGAATTCCAATTCACGACGCAATGTCATGTGCACTGCTACCTGGTTTTGTGTTTGGTTTTAGTTATCTGTCTCAGACTTTTGCTTATAGTTTTTCGTACATTGGCCCGATTTAGTTCATTGAGGACTCACTTGATCACCCGTGTTGTCCGTGGTCCACTCGTCGTGGGTTCTTATCAAGTCCCGCGGCCGCGTTGAAATAATCCGCTGTGTTGGAATAATCGCATTTCCGACTTGGTCACTCAACACAATGTTGCGTCAAAGTGGATTAGTTCGAATGTGCATTAAATACACACTAATCGTTAAAGCCCCCTTTACAGTTTTGAGCTACACATCATAAAATTCATCTGGTCATGGGAACATCTCTTGTACTATCTTCGGTCTGGTGCGATTTTACCCGTTATTTATGCCTTAGAATCTGTCGATGGTATACGGTACAGTGCTCTGCCGAGTGGCTGGGTACATATATCAGCCGACTGTCAGCCTTTCTTCCAAGGGACAGGTAGTTAGGTTGACCTGGTTGAATCTGTGGAATGCAGTTGTTTATTCACGGAACCAGTTTGTTTTCCCGGTTCGCTAGTGAATGACTCATCGTTCATTTGTATGTACAATTAGAACAGCTTTATGCCTTTCCTCAACCAATAACCACGGTAACGTGCACGCGGAGAATGCCAGTTGGCATACACTCATCGATGACGCGTGCAGCGTGAAGTGGCAGTATTTGTTCCGCCGACCGTATGACGAGGATAAACAAATAGTCCCCATCCTGAACGTTAATAATAATAATAATAATAATAATAATAATCCGAAGACTTCAGTCTAAAGACACTGTGTCACCCCAGTAGAATCAATCAAACAGCTAATACACATGAACAGGCAGAAGAAAACAGGGAAAAGTGAAAAGCTACAGCAAATCGCACAACGATACCAAGACGGGTGAATACTTTCCTCCCGAACACAACTTTGGAAGGCTTGTTGATTTTTAAGATTTGAAACACTGAATTCCCTTTAACCACTTCATTAGATTAATGATGAGTAGTAGGGGATTTGGATTTTTCATATAGATTGAACATCACCCACAATTGATCGCAGCTGTCGCATTCCCATAGACTTTCCAGTCGGCCCATTTCGAAAAGAAGCACTAGACTCGAGTTTCGCTCTCATTAGAGCTCGTCAGTAGTGCATATCATCGCCACTGCCGGGACTTGAACCACGGACATTCAGTTCATGAGGCAACCGTGTTTACCACTGCGCCATTGACCTCACGTTAGGCACGACCGAATTATCATATGTGAACGCTCAACCACTTTCGCTTGTGAGTAATGATCAGGTTGCCCGATCGCCTCGAGAGGTGCAGAAAGAAGACATATATTGCGATATGTTAACATTTCATTTATTCCCATCAGTCGCAAACGTACAACATGCAAGTTATATACATCATACAGATAAGGACAGACAGGGATTAGACACGCATACAAGCACAAGTATTATGTAATCACGACCATGGCAACCCGATAGGTTGCCTCAGCCACTTTTGTGTACACAACGTCGGCTGGTAAGTTCAGATGAGCATCGCTTCGCAAAAAGCTAATAGCTTCGGGTTTCGATTGTGCAACAGTACCCTGAATGAGTTTAATGGGTCGACTTGATGGCTTGTTGTTACGAGGTGTTTAGCAATCGATGAGCAGTCAGTGCAACAAGTTGAGGCTGGTGCGTCATGTGTTGTTTCAACCATCTCGGAATGTGTTCGGCGACTGGACCTGAAGCATCTTTTATGATGACGGATAAAGAAGTCCATTACATTCGTACATTCCCCTCACTGACTACGACTTACGGACTTACTGTTCAATGTCTCTGGCCAAGGGGGCTCAGCATCGTTAGAGTTCCGATCTGGAAGCTGTATGCGGTCAACGGAAGCCAACCCTGGTGCAAATTTAATTCTAGTTATACACGGACTCATGGATTGCCCAGTACTTTGTATTTCTTGACCACATCCAAACGGTGCAAATAGGGTTCAGTGCCGTAAGTGCTGGGCAGGCTTGTCTTAAACCTGTTCGAGCCGCCCTAACCAATAAAGTGACACTACACCTAAGGGGGGTTTATCCGTTCCTAGCACGACGCCGTACATCGTCACTGGTAATTTTGCGTTCCCACTTCACTCGGACAGTGTTCCGCAGAGAACGTCTGTCGAGGCAGATAACTTGCAAACGTCACCATTACAAAACGGCCGAGTTTGTCAACTAATAGTCAGTGTCACGCGCACAATCAAGTCGCTGCCGGATGTGCTTCAGTTTGGCTGGATTAACCGGGCTTCGACGATTCGTAAGCTATTTTCTCCAACTCCCGAGATGAACAAAACCTTCTACTAAGTTTCATTCAGCAATCAATGAGAATATACGGAGATTTGTGTGGGATATCGCTAATCAGAAATGTTGAAGAACAAATGGGGGATGGAGTAGCCTCGGCACACTCTGCTATAAAAGTCAAAGGATGACGCTGGCTTGCCGTAAGTTCTAACTTTAACTGGATCGGATTGTATAATGTCATCTGAATAGACACACGTACTGGGTACCTCATGTTGCATGCCAAGCCATCCAATCGAGAAAAATCAGAACAGGAATCTAAGCGGCACTAAGCCATCCCAATCTACTGAGAAAAAACAGCTTCTTTTTATAAAGGAACAACAGTATTTACGACTGCTATTAAGCAACAGACGTCCTCAAGTGTTGATTTGTTAGTTTGTTGCTATGTTATTTCACGACCTTGCATCTAGCAGCTTGGTTGTTTGAACCAGATACGCATTCAACAGCAGCTAATCACTGTCCGTGATTGGTTGGCGCCCATGTGACCATAATCCGTCTGTGGCAGCTTGTGCGTGATCATTGATTGGCTGAACTTTCTCCAATCAAGAAACCGCTCCCGTTCAAACCGCTTACACAATATTCCTCAATAACCAACCACAGAGAACATCACTATCGTCTGAATCGAAAACCGTCTTGAAATCCACGAACATGACTACTATTAGTTGTTGTTAGATGCGGTCATTTTCGAGCGCCTGACTGAGGACGTGTGGTTAACCACTGTAGGCACCGACTGTACGAAAACCAGTTTAGTTTTTCTGACATTGTTCCTCATACTTTCTGAATTAGCTGCGGAGCGGAACGGAAACCAACAGCCTGGGCGCGATAAAAGTTAGTCTGATTCTTTTGGAGTTGTGCGCAGTGTGTGGATTTTTCTTAAAAATGGAAATAACTATCGATATCATTAGAACGAAGATACCTCCTCAATACCGTCAATCTAAGGGGACAAGATGGACAATTTTCATAAAAGCGTATCTCTATCATCTTTAAACACGGACGGAGTAAGTTCACTTGAGCATCGTGTGTTGTGGCACTCAATGAGTTGAATCATTCTGGACCGCCACTTCTGTAAGAAGCCTACAGATACACACTGTGGCATACAAACGGAAATGTTATCCAGAATAGGTGTTACAGGTAAATGGTTGAAGTGTGGCTGAACATGCCCTACCAAGCGTTATAGGCATCTTTACGGGTAAACCTTCTACATCATGTAGTATTTTTTAATGTTAGGCGGTTCGCAGCGACGGTTAAAAGAGAATAGCTTCCGCAAGTTTCTAGGTGCAGCGGTTACTCTCCGCTCAGTTGCTTGGTTTTTTTGAAAACTTGTGTCTCAGGATAAGACTTACTATTCTGTCCGGTTATTGTATACACTTGCGTAGACGTTGGTTTGTAGGGTGTGCAAGGTTGAAAGTAAGGAGCAGTGGCTTGCCTTTCGTGACCTGCTGAGCTTGTTAAAGCGGCTGTTTCTAGACAGGGAGTAGCTACTTCTTAGCTTCCATCTGGGGTATCTCGGAAAATGACATTTTCGTCGACATTCAGAGCACCATTCATACTATCAGTGACTTGCAAAATAGAGTGAGCATGAAAACCGTAGGAGCAGCGAGGTTGGGTAGGTTGCGTAGCAAACTGTTTCATACTGACAGCAAGGAATGACTGACAGTGCACTGTACATGGCTGGATTGTTGGTTGGACACTATCCGATTGTTTGTTCTGAAGCGAGAACTTGACCTGAGAGAAGGCACTCTGTGCTGTCAACTCAGAGTATTGACCGTAATGCAGCCGGACAGAACACCTAGTCTATGATCAATTAAAAGTCCTTAACCGGTACGTCGGTTCGAACGTCTTTTAAATGGATTTCGGCCATACGCTGTGTTTAGTGTTACCAGTATGAGGTTACGAGAGCAGAACTGTGACACTTAACTAATTAACCTGGAGAATCGGAAGTGGTATAGTAGATCTGTCAAGCCAGCAAGTTCAAAACCAGAAGGAATGTTGTGACGTGTTTTCTGGCATCAAAGTCGGTCACCAATTGGTTCATGCACTCTGTGCATGAAATCCAGCAATTCGGTATGTGTGATGCACCTGTCGTAACCGTTGAGGCCAATGATCAACACATTGATTGCTACTCCTTCCTGGGGTGTGACCGTGGACAGTGGAGAAGGAAATGTTTACACGTTAAGCGGACGGCGTGTCTTACAAAAGGTACGCTGTTCGGGGGCCATATTCTCTCGTTGGAACATTTGAAACCTTCTCGTGGGGTATTACGAAACGCCATACCTTAGTGTCATTAGACAATCTATGTGGCATTTTATGATAGACCTGATTGCCAGCAATGAATTCAATACACTCTGGCACTACTGCTGCTAACTGCAAGTTTGATACGGGAATCTGATGTTAGCAACAGCTCAATGACTGAATGAATGTTATTACAGTGTTATAATGATGATGTCTTCCCTCATTCTGTCTGCAAGACTGGAATTTTATCTGGGACGGCCGGTGCATTGGAACTATGCACCGTGAAATGAGAACGGACATTTGGACAAGACTTTAGATGGATTCCGGATTCGTTCATGGTTATTGCCGTTAGTTTACAACTGGGTGTAGGCTGGAAAGGAAATGCATACGTTCGGATGGCAACGTCTGACCACTGGATAAAGAAGGTCATATGAATATACTTCAGCATGACAGCACGGTGTATAAAGCATTGAAAGATTGAGGAAAGCCCATAGGTTAATCTCAAGTTTCCAAGTAGAGATCATTAAACCAGCTAGATGTGTCGGAAGCTGATGCCCAAAAACGACAAAACTGTGAGTCAAGTTTGCATTAAGTGTACAGGAGCACATGAGCGAATAAAATGCAGTTAGGGACCGTACAAGCGTTGAGATATATAACGTCTATATAAAGGGCATAGAGATATGCATGTTCAATCGATGCGGTCCTCTAAACTTAATGCTGACACCATTACTGGACTGCCTGTTAGGTTAGGTTAGGCAACTATGACGTAACTCGGACGGCCATTTCAGGGAACGGATTTCACAGGTGCTGTTGCGAGACATGGACGTCACTGGTTCTCTGGTCTTCGTCGGGCGGTTCAACCAATACGGCTGTGACTTTCACAGTTTTGTGACTGTTCTAATTTGGCCAGTGGGATGCAGCAACGAGTGAGAAAGTTTTTGCTACTGACAACCTTTGACTTGGGAGTTAAACGGACTTTGAAAGCGCTAAATCATTCAGGCATCAGGTCTTTGTTTTTGTGCTTTCTGTAAAACCTCATACAACTGGAACGTGCTCGCACCACTCAACGGTGTCATTTTATCAAAGTGTGAAGTACAAATTTTGTTACTGTGATCTGTGTGGTTAAAAACGAATGTTTGGCGTTGTAGTTCATTTACTGTTCATAGGCTATACTTCGTTTAATTGAATGCACTTAGATCTTTTCAGATACCACAGTTCGAAGTTTTCACAGGGGAGTCGATTCATAGTTGACAAATTTGCTACACAACTTGCTAGTGTTGTGGGCTAAGAACGCGGATGGCACAAGGATTATTTATTCAAGAAAGCAGCACATGAATTATGCCTTTCAATAAGACAATAAACAAAAACACTCATTTGCGTACGATACTGGGCCCAGACCGTTTCCGTTGCCACAGACACAAATGCCCAATCACTTTACGTTCCTTCACGTACCAAGAACCATTTCATGCGATGCTGCACTCCGATGTTCATTTTTGTATTTTCCCTGCGACTACTTTAATGTTAAAATCTATGCTCTAGCGCCCACTACTGAGTAGCAGTGGTGTGAGTAGCATAGCACGATCGCTCCTCCTCACTACACTAGTAGTAACAGTACTGTAACTCGCTGATTAAATAAAGTAATGACATGTGCTGTGTCTCATACCTCATTGAGTGCATCTATTGACTGGGGCTGACTACTTACGTTTTCGTGTTGAGCGATTGTGTTATCAGGTCTGTCCCACTCGGTGTTCGCAATCCCTTCTTCCAGTGGCATTTCTGCTATTCCGCTAAGCTGTCAGTCAAGTGTTAGCGTAGTGGAAAGCGAGTTAGGTCCTCAACAGTCGCATGTTCCACTAGGTTTTTTAACCAATTGCACACAAAAATTGTACAGAACAATTACAGCGTGATGCGAGACAGGCTGAATCTAACTATTTCACTGTTATTCTCGCAAACTATTCCCCGTGGCTAGTACATTTCCTTCACCCGCATTACCCAACCCATCACAGGATTAAGGCCTTTCCCAAATTGCCAATAACGAAAGAAAGTCATGGTGTAGAAAAAGAACTATTCACTTTAGTACTGTGTACACTACACACAGCTCAGTGTTTCAGTCTTCCTCCTTATTAGCTACACTCTGTTCATCAGAGTTCATTTTGTTTCTGTAAACCGTATCATTCCACCGTGTAGTTATAGACGTACCACACTGAAGTTGTAAGAATTTTGTTGTGCGGATGCCTGCTCCGATAACCATTTATAGTATGTATAGTGTAATAATCTTTCTGCAGTGTTCATTCATCACCCTGTCTGGGATACGTTTAATCGGACTAAGACCTGCTGTTTTTGATGCTCAAGATTGCGCATATACACCTACAACATTCGATATTTCCCCCCTACGTGTTATATTGAGTCACTTTCATCAGTCTAGCCTTTGGATTCGCCAAACCCGGGCGGTAGCCGGTTTTGCAGCATCATTTTTACTGACCTCGCCATTTGTTAAATCATTACCAAATCATTTCTGTTCGTAATCCAGACGGTGTTCGGTAGGTTGGTAAATTCATTGTTGCCTTTAATCCCAAGTAGGACCGTGGTTGCGTGACACCAGTCATTTTTGCTTGAATAACTAAAATCAATAGCTCGTGCAAGGAGTTCGATCGCAGTTCAATCTTAGACCAATCTGCCCAGATCATCTTGATGCTTTATCGAAAAGTCAAAGCGTTGCTTCATCCGACCTCAACATTCACTGTTTTCTGCACCCGGGAGTCAGTGTTGACGTGAAGTGCATCTGGGCTAAATGCTTTCTCCTTAGTATTACGCAAAGTGGCCTCAAACAAGTACTGCTTCTGCATGGGGGTTCTGAAAAGAGGTTTGTTCTCATTACCGCCGCTAACGTTAGTCATCTTGTTCAATGGTAGGTACACTTGGTCCGTTTGTATGTCTACGTGCCTAATTCTAGCTTTAACACCAATCTAGCAGCAATATCAACCGTCCTTGTATGATTTGAAAGTCTCATACTTTCTTCTGGAAAGTTACCATTCTACATGATATGCACCAACAAAAGATCAGTACAGTAACGACTCATTTAGCCCACTGTTGTCACTGGTGTGCGTGGTCGGCCTTTGAAATTGAGTTGTCTCTCGTTGTTGAAAGCCACGTCATACCGTCATTCTAAAAGGAGAAGAAGTATAACTCAGTATTAAACGGTGAGTGCCAGTGCACACATATTTGTTGCTAATCATTGCCACAGAAATTCATTATTGCATGGAAAAGAGTGGGCAAGATCTGTGCCCAGTATCTGCAGCAGTCGAAAGAAGGCATCACAAGCGTAACATTCATTAATAGTTTTTATTTGTTAGACGAATCATGAGGTTTTGTTTCTGCTTACCCACAAAACGTACTTATTTGACTTGGTTAACTGGTATACACAGAAAATATCTCACCAAAACTACACGACAAAGCATGACAAGTCAAACCGTGTCGAAGAAACCGGATCCATTTTCCATGTCAATTTTATGCATTCCAGGAACATTTCACAGATGTTGTTCAACAACCAGACTATCTGAATCTGAGTCAAACGGAGTTGACAGACTTGTTGTCATCTGATCATCTTCGGGTTCCGAACGAAGCAACCGTATTTGCTGCTTGTCTACGATGGGTTCGAGATCGCATGAGTGAACAGAAGGAAGCCATTTCACAAGAATCTTCTGTTCTAAGCGAGTTACTGAAGCACGTCAGACTGTACCATCTCCCTGCTCGTTTGCTTGCCGGTAAGTCTCAGATAACTCACAAGTTCTTTGTACGATGTTACCGTAGTGCTTTTGTAGCATCTCCAGCCGTATAGCCTCTGCAAACAAATTTCGAATCAGTTACGATAAAGTCAAGCAGCCCGATTGCATGCTGTGTACGTTAATATCTTTTTCAACGCATCGTTTATCTTAACACTTCAGCCATGATCTAGCTGAATAGTCACAAGCTGTACAGCCCGAACAAAGTTGACCTGTCTGTTATCCGTTCACAATCATTCAAATACATAAACTATTGAGAGTCAGCATCAAATCCTGGTCAGTCGACTGCGTGTAAGCCCTCTCTTGGAAACCGGCGATTCGCGAACGACAAACGGATCGATGCCCACAATAACCATATGCATCTTGGTTGTTGTTGGTAATGTGATTCCACTGGACGTGATTCGGTTCCCTAGCGTTAAGTGTTTAAATCAGTAACGAATGAACAAGAGGTAACAGGTTAAGGACCGGTTTGGTGAGCATAACATAGTTAAGTGTTTCAGGATTCCGATGTCTCACACTAGTTATCATCATTGTTGTAAATCGGTTCATCACCAAGTCTAAACTAAGTTAAATAAACGAAGTTCTAGACTGCTAGAACTGTAGATAGTCTATAGTCTGTAACTTGTGCTCTTACAAATCCGGTTGCAAATTAAGCAAAAATACATTTCTTAAGACTGACTAACAACGTACATAAGTGACTAATGCTCCACCGTACAGTAGGCGCAGTAACAGAGCAAAAGTATCTCCTTGTCTTGACAGCTCCATATTGATCAAGCCATCCTGTCCGAATTTTAAGTATGATTATGTGCTCTATTGACATGACTCGGTGAGACGTTTTGAGCTCTAATCACACAAGATGTAGGCGACTTCCGTGAGAGGTGCACTCCAGTTCGTGCGCCGAAAAAATTCCGCGCGTGAATAGTTATTGCACTTCAAGAAAAACCAATCCATCAATCAACGACAATCATACGGTAGTCCTAACGAACACTGAAATTAGTCACTTTTCATCATCTAAGCCACTTGACGACGTCGGCGCTTATTTGCCGTTATCTTTAACGCTTAATCTACTAAACTATCTTAGAACAGTGTGAATATATCCTACCAATAACCATCACTGATTGTTTTGACCACTGTAACTACTCACTAGTCATGTAATCAATGCACACGTGCATCGCGCTGATAGACCCGAATCAGCCGACCGGGACCAACTAGCCTTAGGTCACTATTTAAAGAGTGTACTACTCATCGATGTTAGTAGTGTGGCAAGAATTGAAAATAACGGTTCGCTAACTGAACAAAATGGCAATCTAAGTCATCCTGAAAACAGGAATTATTCGACGACAGTCGGTCCACGTTTTGCATGGAACACTCCATACAATCGGTGACGGATGCTGAGGTGAACCAGATGTGAATGTGTACAAGTGTGGTTTTGTATTGTCACGAAGTCTGTCATTGCTGTTTGTAAATAAACCACCTGGGACACTCGACTTTTGCGGACCGGACAGTCTAATTCTAGAGGTGAGCTTGGTTACATTTGTATACATTCTTCGTGTACATGAAAATGACTATTATGTGCGCTTCGTGTCCATATGTTAAAAACTAAGGTGATATGTTTACATTTTTCGAAGAACGAAACTTTCCATTGCGTGTTACCTTCCTTCAGATGTCCTCGAAAAGGAGCCTTTGTTCCATAACGACTTGAAGTCGATACATATGTTACTCTCTGCACTACGATACCACTTGTCTCCCGAGCCAAGGACTGTTGGTATGCTCAGTTCAATGTATTCGAGTAGTGAACTGAATTGCAGCACCGTACGGCCAACTCCTCAGACAGTGGGGCAGTCACCTGGCGCTCTTCAACGCAGACAGGCTAATCAAGCAAATCAAAGTCCACCTACTTTGGCCACCGACAGGTACAGTCAAGCAGTTCGACAAGCCCCACGACCATCTACCATTGGACGATTATGGGCGCTGGGAGGTAAAACAATGACGACCACGAGAGCATTGCAAGAAATTCTGGTGAGTTCATTTACCAATCCAGTTATGTTTATCCGCTATTCCGTTTGTATGTGTCAGTCCATTAGGAAGTAGGTGGTGCAGTCTCTAACATCGGCCTAGTTCCAGTGATCATCAACACATCTTTAAACCTGAAATCGCCCGTGCCTTTGGCTTTCAAAAAAATGCGTTGCACACTAAGTATAGCGGATGACAACTAAGGTCTTTCATGTAAAGCGTGAGAATGAAGAACATAGACATAGCACGATTTCAACAACAGGACATTCAAACAAAAGTTTCGCACAAAATCCCCTTGAAATGGACAGATTCTCAGTAAGCAAATCCCGTTGGTACGTGTAAACAACTCAGTTTGAGCTTCGTGTATGTACTTCGGCCAGCCGTTTTTGAACGAACCTGTCTGACCGAATCGGATAAGATCTGAGATCTACCACTGTTACATTCATTCACATACAGACTAACCTGGTGGTTTGGTACAAATGTCTTCAAAAGTGGTTTACCCCAATGCAACTCGACAGGCAACCGATACTTGTCTTCTTAATTTCAGCCCTTGACTACAGTCAGTTCAGTAAGGGAAAACTTTGTGTAGTATTGGATCACTTAAGCGTGGAGTTGAGAAACAGTTCACCACGTCAGCTACTTTCAGTGCCTCGAAGTCAGGCATGCGCAACTTTAGCCATGATGAGGTAAGTGAGTCGTCGTCTGAGAAATCCGCTTTATGTGTATACCACGTCAGATAGTAAGTTGGGGTAATAAGTAGTCTTTACGTTCCGAGACAGTCCCTCAAAACATGAACTGTACTGAAGCAACGGATAGCAGCTTTTGGACTTAAAAAGATGTAACCCAGAGACAATCACCACTGACTGCAATTGCTGACGTGGTAGTTCGTTAGAAATAAAACCATGTCTTTAAACAGAATGTTATATAAAAGGTTCTCTTGAAGGGAACACATCTTGACTGGGATGAGTTAGACGATGATTTTTACTTCCAGTATCGTTAGCCATTTAATCAAAGCATGTTTACTTCGACGGTTCGGTCGGGAATGTTACAGTTTAGTCTAGTGCGTTTTCTGCCAATCGATGAGATAAAGTCTTCTGCTTTATGCCGGCATTACAATGATGAATTAGTAACCATCACCTCAGAGTAGCTTGTGAACCATATAGAAGTTCGGCAACCTATGCCGTAATTTACAGTGTTGAAGCATATAGATGAGCGGTCATCTCGAATTTGCAGTCAGCTTGACTCCTGATCCAATAGTTCGTTCATTCCTTCGAAACGACGGCTATGCCTAGGAAATCACGTTTCTCGCCTGACAGTTTTTTCCAACTTAACTTCGTATTGTTTGGATAACTCGTAGGTTGGTATTACATGTTGAATGTGGAATTGCACACGATTATGACCGCAACATTGTTTTGAGATGGACAATCGAAAACAGTTGGGTCACGCCACCGATGCTAGTTTTCATCTGAAATTGTGCTTGACGTTACATCCTGGATGGGCCCGAGAACAACAAACGAGTCCAAAAAGAAGACTTTAAATCTCCCGGTCTCAGCTATGAAGTTCAATTGAGGTGGAACAGAAACGGCCATTGTTGTTGTTGTCATTGACTTAAGTTCATTTTTTTGTTTTTCAATTCCAGGAGTATGATCCCTATTGGAACAGCTGGCGCATTGTTGGCCATCTTCCTGGGCAGAGACAACAATGCGGATGTATAGTGCTAAATGATGGACGCTTGTTAGTAGTTGGGGGTCGCGACGAGCTGAAGACACTCAGTATAGTGGAATGCATTTATGCAGAAGAGCTGTCAAAACACGGGGAAATGAATGTCTCCAAACCAGTCACACTAAAACGAGGCGAACGTAACGGAGCCGCATGGAATCCCGGAGATTATGCAACCAGTCCGAGACGTAACCCAGCTTGTCAGTCCGATCCGGATCACAGTACCTTGACGAAGTCAATGGTCGACGGGAATTCCGAATCTAGAGGTACAAATGATTCTCCAAATCATTCTGATCACCAGCCCGGTGAAGTAGCTAATTCTCAACCTTCTGGATGGCATATCGTCTCGTCAATGGCGACGCACAGGTTAGTGAATTCACATTGTTTATCAAAGTTAGAAAGAAGTATTCACTAGACTTATAAATATAACGGTACCCATAAGCGCGCATCATATATGTTTTGAGGATGGCCTAGATAAATGATTTTACTTATCACTCCTGAACCTGAGATCAAGTCACGTCACAGTCAATAAGTCAATTTCATTTGTATATACTCAACCTGTATACTTAGAAACCTCCAATAGGTTCATAAGCTCATAAGCTGCCACAGGATGGAGATAGCTCTTTATGAATTCCTGTCTCTGTGTTGGTAATGAAAAATTGTGCTGGATGGTGTGTATATAAAAAGACGACAGAAATCCTAAACAAAATAGTTGCTAAAACATTGAAAAAGAATTCTTTATATTGCGCAATCGAACGTTCTCAAGTGTGGAAACGAAAGTAAAAAAAAAAAGACGAACTATTTGATTTATTGCCTGATGTCACGTGCATACTGTAGTGTTGGTGTTTATGTTGTAGAATGAGGCAAGGTTCGTGTAAACAAATGCACGACAATACACACACACACACACGGGCAATTAATTTGTTCACTTACCAAAGCAGTTTCAACATGACGACCATGTTTTTTGTTGGAAAAGTGCAACGTATGCAAACAGCCTTTTCGATCGCGCATCACTTGTTGACATCTGGATATTGGGTTATAACGACTGATGCATTCAAAGTCATTTACTTAGCCAACACTGGACAACTACCTCAGTTCGCTAAGGCTTTTGTTATTCACAGATGTCAATCAGCCTTTTTTAAGAGTCAGCCTGAAACGGTCATAGTGATCTGGACGTTTTCAGTTTTTTTGTATAAGTGTGTTGGTTTTTTGTTTGTGTATGTGTTACTTATGTGTGATCTTAAATTCCTTCTTAATAACCAACCGGTTTTGTCATATAAACACCAACACTAGAGATAGTACACGTGAGATACAATGATATTTATCAGACGATAAGTGGTGTAGTTTGTTTTTGTGACTTCAGTTTTCATAGTCATCTCGGGAAACAACTGTTTTCAAACTCTCAAATGTGCAGACTAATATCAGTTTACAGATAAGAGGTGAAAAATTGGACTAATATAGTTCAAAAACTATTCACATTTGATCACAGTTTTCTCATCCAAATATACTTTCTGACTAACCCCTTCCAAAAAGACGCATTATACTCGAGTTTTGTCCCTGTTAAAACCTGTCAGTAGTGCATAGCCTTCCATCAACCCTGATTTGAATTTCGGCCACGCTTTGATGAGACAACCGCGTTGATCATGATAACATCGGCTTTGAATTAGACACTACTCGGTTATCATATGCTTGTACATTGCCTATATGGCTCGATCACTTCAGAATGAAACACAGTAACTGTCCTGTTAACTCCAGTTGGTGACCCTACTATTAGGACTGCTCTACAGGTTAAGACGACAGACATAATTAAATTTCAAAATGAACGCCACCCACACTTGATCGCAGCCTTCGCATTCAGATAAGCCTTCCGGCTAGCCCACTTCGAAAGGAAGCACTAGATTTGGGTTTCGCTCTTATTAGAGCTCATCAGTAGTGCATATCCTTGTCCGGATCGGAGTTTTCCATTCTGACCCTCGTGCATGTAAGACTAGCGTGTTAACCACAACGCCACTAACATCACAATAGGCATGAGTGAATGATCAAATCCAAACGCTCAACCACAACCTTGTATGAATGGTGTTCAACAAAGACAGTAACTTCAACCTAACTGAGAAGTTCTGATCACAGGGTTATGGGTTGGGTAGAACAGAGCTGTTCTGTTCATTATCCTCTCTAAACGATCAAGCAAGCTGCGCTCAAGTGTGAGTAGTATTCAATCTGAAATAACCTAAATTTCCGAACTTTTGTTACGGATAATCAACCTTGAGTGTCAATAGTGAGTAGGGAGTTTTGATTTACATAGGTCAAGCAATGGTGACAGCTGGTTGCAGCTTTTGCACTTCTTGTAAACTTTTCAACTAGCCCCTTTCAAAAAGAATCCCTACACACAAATTCCGCTCTTGTTAAGGCTGGTCAGTAGTGTGTACTACTGCCAAGACCTGGGCTTACGGGACAACCGTGTTGCACATCGCGTGACTAATCCGATAACGGGTATGACGGAATGTGGCTTGGCCGCCGATATAGGAGGTAAGATAACTGTTACTTTTAAACGACGATCCCACGATTAGAACTTTTCTATCAGGCTTAGGCTCCAAAATTCATTGACTTTGCTGGGATTTGTAGTGATTATTGATAACGTGGACAAGAGTTCAAAGTCGGTTGTGACAGATATGTTGCACCGACAAACTCTAACATAAGAAGAACTCAAGTCAACTGTTTATTTTCAAAAAGGCTGATCAGAAAGTCTACCTGAATGCAAATGCTGCGACCAAATTTTTTTGGAATTCAACTTATACCATCTGCCTATTTATTATTTAAAAAAATAACAACATCCAAGCGAGTGAGGGTTAAAACAACTGATGGTTTTGTAGAGAGAGAAACGCAGTGGATAAACACTGAACTTAGTGAGTTAAAAGAATCACGAAAAAGTTTGTCAGAACAGTTGTCACAAGCTGCTAAGTATGCAAACGAAACACACACAATCAGAATAGACGGGGGGTTACAATTATATTTAGCCAAACATTTAAGAGGGTCACGTGTATGTGTGAGGTTATTAACACGGAAAGGAACAAATACAATGGAAGAACCAAGTAATTGATGTAAGTGATCGAAACAATGAACGGATGTCGGTCTACTCACAACAGATTTTAGGTCACATGTCATTTCACCCTCACCAACCGAGTACTTCTTAACGAAGGTCGAAAATTACTAAGGTGGCCGATATTGCTAAATTATAAGGGGTTTCAGGAAACTGGAACCTGATCCGAACACAAAGTGAACCGGTCATTTTGGAGAATGTGATTATGGGTAGCACATATGGAAAATGCATATACCCATGGAATCAGAAAATCCTCCGACTCCACACATCAACCAGAGAATAAAAAGAAAATGATCGATCGACGAGATCGTCATCAGTGTTCGCTCAGACTGACATGATCAATCTATCAAAATTATTCCGTTCTCACAATAATTATGGCCTAGTCACGATGAGTGTGTGTGAACTGCACCACAGTTGAATGGTCGCTTAAACTCCGTACATGAGGTCATCCGTCACAATGACAAAATGCAGCTTGACTCACCTGATTAGATGAGTGAATTCCAAAGAATGACGGACGATGTGCATCGTCTAAACGAAGTCTATTCATGATTTCTTATACCTCTACATCATATGAAGTGTAGGTTGCATTAGTATTTAGACAATGTTGTAATCCACGTTTGAATTCCGAAAGATTAATATGCTGACCAAGTGTTTGATGAAAGGCAAGGCGATTCGGTTTCGATGTAATCGGTGAGGCTCTATCTTCTCTGCTAGTAATCATTTCGGACCAACAACTTCCATTAAGAACGCTGAAATTACCACGTCTCCCGAAATGACTTACCCACCAACGCACAATATTCCTTTCAACATTGAATACGTACGTTATTCAATTTCCACTCCATCCCGCACCTCACCTGTCAACGGCTTATCAAAATCGATTGTGTTTGGTGATTATCACCACTGGACAAATTTGAAAAGGCGCCCAAGTGATGACTTGCCTTACTATAGTTGAACATGATTTGCAAAAGCATCCCTGAGTGCAGCCATGAATAGGGTAAATGAGTTAAGTCGAACTTGATAGGCCGTTAATACCGAGCCGACCAAAGGTTGAGAGCAAAATCGGCAGTCGATCATTTGCATTCTGTTGCTGTGTTACTCGTTTGGACCGTAAGTATTACCGTAGGAATTTTCAACCCTGTGTGTGAATGCTTTGTACGTCACGTGGAAAGCTTCAGTGGCAGATTACTGTAATAGTTTGTTGAAATAGACTGGTCTCCTGAGTCATGTAAGACGTTA
Organism: Paragonimus heterotremus; assembly: GCA_013368495.1. Classification (NCBI taxonomy): domain Eukaryota; kingdom Metazoa; phylum Platyhelminthes; class Trematoda; order Plagiorchiida; family Troglotrematidae; genus Paragonimus; species Paragonimus heterotremus. The sequence goes on from LUCH01001612.1 coordinate 87,666, forward strand.
AAGTTTTGAGTAAGCATCACTTGTGTGCTCAGCCATTCGAAAGATGAGGTTATAATACTCATAGTGAGGAAGCTGGTCAAATTCTTAACTCAACTATCATATACTGGTTTATGCATAAACTCACCTATCTTCATCAATAATGTACAAAGCCTAATCTCTAATCATATATGTTGTTGGCCGTAGCATTCGTTTTGGATACCGGATTGTCGTGCTGACGGCCAGTTATCGAGTCGATTTCTCACTTTATACTATGAGCCAGATCGTTTAGGAATAGTCACGACATTGTATTACATGCACTCATCGCAAATGCGCCCGCTGCCCGTTTCACCTGTCAGCTCAATATTAGCCCGCCTGACTGCCTGTCTGTTTAATGATTCATCTACAGGTTTATCTAGAACGATTCGAAAGAAGACTGAGTTTTTCAAAAGTCTGAATTGAACGTTTAACTTGTATGTGTGGTTGAGATAAACGCGGATGAGGCTGGGTCCCGCAACACGGTTGATTGATCGATCAACCATCCACTGTCGGCGTCGTTTCCGACGTCCTGCAAACTCTTACCTCTGTTAGGGGACGCACACGGGCGTTAGTAGATCAGTCCATATTTTGTTATATGGGAGACCGCGTTAATCGAGTCTGTCCGAACTCGAGTATTCCGTTGGCCTTAGGTGATAAGTATAAGGCGGGATTCGACCGACTGGATCGAATTATCATGATTGCTCCGGTAGAGTAACCAACCGATTGGGTCAGTAAGATTGCCGTAACTTTAAAGAAGTTAGGTGTTATCGGTTTGCGTATCGATTCCAGACGGCTGATTAAGGTGCTTCGAAAAGAATATTACCATCTACCAACCATCGATGACATTCTACCGGAACTGAGTCAAACCGAATTTTTCACAAAGGTAGACCTATCTTCGATTTTTTGGCAATTAGAACTAGACGAGCAGTCCAGTTACTTTACCACATTTGAAACCCCCTTTTGACGTTTTCGTTGGTTGTGTTCACCTTTCGGACTGAAGGTGCGCAGCGAAATTTTTCAAAAATGTTTAATCCAGGTACTTGGTAAATTGAAAAGAAGTCACGTGTGTCTCAGATGATTTGCTAATTTTTGGGAAAACCACAGATGGTCATGACAGAAACCTGGGGAAATTTCTGATGCGCTGCATCAATCGAGGAATTCACCTGTCATGCAACGAGGTGGTTTTACGAAAAAAGAGAACATTTTTCACGCACACTTGTTAACAGCAAGCGGATTCAAAATAGACTCCGAGAAGACAAAGGTTATAATCATGACGCTAGCTTCTGAAGATGTGAAAGCATTATCATGACTGAATTGTAGGGTCAATTGTCTGATTCGTTTTCTTCCAAACCTATACAACACGATGTATCCCATCCGCATCGTGATTCATAAAGGAGTACCATGGAAATGAGAGGGAGAACACCAGACAGCATTTGATAACATCGAACGGGTTATCATCAAGGCCCTTATATTGAACTGCTACAATCCAGCATTTCCTTCGATGATTCAATTTGATGGGGGTGAATCTGGCCTGGGGGCAGTATCACTACAAGACGGAAGAACAGTAGACTTCCGAAGCAGGTGTCTTTCACCCGCTGAGTGAAACTATGCACAAATTGAGAAGGAATTGCTAACAGTGATATGCATCCCGGAACGGTTCAGCACTAATACTTCTAGCCGAAAAACAATAGTTCACACCGACCATAAACCGTTAGTTTCAATAGTGGGAAAACTGTTATCAATTGCTTCGAGAAGGCTACGAAGAATGCAAATCAGAATGCAAAAATATGACGTCGAATTGATCTATCAGCCGGGGACTCGGGTGCTTGTAACCGACGTGTTGTTCAGAGCTTGTGGAAAAGGTTCCTCCTTCGAACAGCTTCATCCTGAAACAGTTGCGACTATGGATTACACTATGACGGAGACCGTTCTAGTCACAAACCTAAAAGAAGCAACAACACAAAACGCCACTTTACAATTTCTGGCTGAAACAATTAGAAACGGATGGCCAAGCGGCAAGGAAAAGTTGTCCGGGGAACTAACAATCTACTTTAGTGACCGTGATCGATTTATTCTGGAAGGCGACTTAATACTCAAAGGAGAAAAAACCGCAATTCCAAGAACGCTTCAGCAGAAGATGTTGAAGCATGTTCACCTGGCACGTACGAAAGTGAACAGCTGTATCCGGGGTGCAAAGGAGCTTTTCTATTGGCCTCAGATGCCGAGTTCCATAAGGGACTATATACGGAGCTGTAATGCATGTCAGACTCAGTAGTGAAGGTTCGGGGATTTAGGTTATTTTAAAATTGAAAATCACCCACACTTGATCGCACCCTTCGCATTCAGATAAGCCTTTCGGCTAGCCCACTTCGAAAGGAAGCACTAGATTCGAGTTTCGCTCTTATTAGAGTTCATCAGTAGTGCATATTTTTGTCCGGATCGGAGTTTTCCACTCTGACCCTCGTGCATGTAAGACTAGCGTGTTAACCACAACGCCACTAACATCACATTAGGCATGAGTGAATGATCAAATCCAAACGCTCAACCACAACCTTGTATGAATGGTGTTCAGTGTGGTGGATTATCAAACCGGAGGTGCGAGTGTTCTAACACTCGGTGGAATACCTCAACGCGGGGGGTACGTTCAAAAGCTCGCAGCGAGAAGATCAGGGACAGCATGGGGGACCGGATGAGTCATCACTCGATTGGATCGGACTAACGGACGATACGTGGCAGGCATAAAAGGATGGGCGACCAGATCGGGGGCGTGACTATTCCAGCACTCAGAGGAATATATCGACACGGCCGTGGACTACGGTGAAAGGCCCACGGTGGATAGATTGCGGACGGCACAAACGGCCGGATGAGCCACGGCTCAATAAGATCGGACCAACGGACGAGGACGAGGCGGAGCGTCCCCCCCCCGCCCGATAGAAGTCGCGGATCACACGTATAAACCGGACAGAAGTGCACACGACGTATGGGCGAAAATTAGGGGTGTTGTGGACCGGAATTCTGATTCGTAAACGCAAGCGCGCGAGTCACATGGCAACCAGCGAGTTGGACAATAAAGATTACATTTTATTGTACGCTTTTTCGCTACTCTAGTAGTTCCAACACTGGTGCAACATTCTGCTTCTGGAGATTTATAAAGTTGTATATGGGCCACACTTTTTTAAATTTATCTCACAAGTCGACTACGACGACATGGTGTGTTGACTTCACCATAATACCAATCAATGGTTAAAAATAGTGGAAGAGCTTTAGACAGGAGATCGTACGATAGGGCTCGACAATGAAATCAAATAACTGAGAAGTGTCATACGCCGCTTAGTCTTCAAGGAACACAGCTATAAAACGTCACTTCACAGTCCACAAATGATGCGGTGAACCTAAAAACACGTCTCAGATTTTATGAGAGAAGTGGCAGATTTCAGTCATTCTCTCATTGACTTGTTGATTTGTTTCGTTCGTGAATGCAGCTTTTTATTGTTCATCGTGAAAAATCGATTGTAATAGCTCATTCTATTGGGGAAATATCATGTTTCCCCATTTTCACATGCATGCTGGTTCCTAACCCAAAGCTTTCTTTCGAGCGCAGAGAAGTTTGTCAATATTCAAGTGCAAGTGAACACCGGCGATGATGCCCAAAACAATGGGATAGTGAGGCCGAGAGATCTTACGTGAAATACTCGTACGCTCCCGTGCCAGGTATTATGGCTTCAATTTCGGCGTGGTGTTGGAAACTTTCGCCGACTCGACTCGGTTAGATAGGTCATTTTGGGTCATCCTTTCTGGTTGGAATTTCTGTGAAGTGGTTTAGACTTCGACTTTCAGTGTCAGATACTCACCTGTGGAACAGTCAGTATATTATGACAAACTAGAGACACGGTGTATCCAAGGCGTAGTGTACTTCTACCTAAATTGATGTAAGCACTACACCCCCAGATCGGACGTACCAATACTTCAAAAGAATCCCAACTGGTGCATATAACATTCATTGGTAATAACTATCGTGTCGCTTAGGTATGGCTGGAGTGCTTACACTTTATTGGATTTGATGATGTACATCGACTCTCTTCCTTCTCTATATACTCTGTTATTTCATTCACTAAGTCTCAGTGAATATTCTTCATCTCTGCTTTTGTTATATGGGACCGTTGGTTGTGTTATAAGTGCTTTCTGCCTTTTGATCCTTATGACGACTGTTACACAATTTTGACTGTTATCCTTTTAGTTTTTATGTACCAGTTTCACGTTCATTATTGTTGAGTAGTCTTCAGTTAGACCCAGTGACCTTTGTTTTCTTCATCTGAATGATTGTCTGAACCATCACCAGACTAAATCTCTTTCCAAGTTGAACATCACTCACAAATGATCAAAGATTTCGACCTGTCTCGGAAGTCTTAATCACGGGGTTATCGATTGGAGTTAGCAGACGATCGGGCAACCTGATCAGTACTCACAAGCGAAAGTGGTTGAGTGTTTGCATACGATAATTCGGTCGTGCCTAACATGAGGTCAATGGCGCAGTGGTAAACACGGTTGCATGCTCATGAACAGCGTGTCCGTGGTTCAAGTCCCGGCAGTGGGGAAGATATGCACTACTGACGAGCTCTAATGAGAGCGAAACTCGAGTCTAGTGGTTCTTTTCAAAAGGGGCCGACTGAAAAGTCTATGAGAATGCGACAGCTACGAACATTTATGGGTGATGTTCAATCTATATGAAAACCAAAATCCCCTACTACTTATCAGTAGTCTAAGTCTCTTTTGTTTCTGAGCATTATGTATGCTAATTTCGCCAAAGAATCCGATGGAATGTGCGTGAATTTGTATGCGGTACTGCTTTCCGTTGTAAAGTTTATCTGTAGGATCAGTCATAAAACATATGGCGGGTTGCTTTTGGCAGACATCATCCGCCAGGATAGGTGATAGAGAAAAGGGAAATGAACACCCTTAAACTAATCAACATTTAAGTCTCTTACCTGTCCCTATTTTCGTTTGAAAAGGCACTGGGTAATTGAGTTTTTAGCTGATGCCCATCTGTGATGTAGATTTCGACTGTCTCTGCAAGAAACCCGCTCCAGCTGTCTGTTATGCTTTGCTGTTTCCTATGGTTTCTTACTATGTCTTCTTATGGGATTCTTCCACTTGCAGACACGGACTGGGAGTAGCTGTGCTTGAGGGTGTGGTCTACGCCGTCGGTGGCCATGACGGTTGGTCTTATTTGAACACTGTGGAGCGCTGGAACGGTCGAGCAAAGTCTTGGTCACCGGTGGCTCCAATGGCAGTCCAGAGGAGCACGGTTGGGGTAGCAGCACTGGATGGTCTGTGAGTTTGACAGTTTGAACGAATAACTGACAGACTCAAGTCTGTCATCTTAGTCCTCCACCACCTTTGTTTCTGGTAAGCCACCGATATCGTAGTCAACAGAAGCAAGTGTGCAAGTGTCTAGTTTGTGACCTTACGTATTGTTCCTATTAGTTTTACCGAACTGGTGCTTCACATAACAATTTAGATTTCTCATATTTCCTTGTTTTTAATTGGTTGATTTAGTGTATTGGAACTGTGGTTTTTATGGAGTAATTGAGGGCATAAACGCTGGTACAAACTAGTGGAGTCATGGAAATAACCATAAGTCTCAGACAATCGATTTATTGCATCGTTCAGCAGCATGACAGCAGCATGCTATGAAGCCTCCGTTTGCTTTTTTAATGACAACGTTATAATCGCCACTATTTTATTTATGTAATGCTTCCGTTGAGTCGCGTTCCATTCATTATTCTTTCCCAGGCTCTATGCAGTCGGTGGCCGAGATGGTACTGCATGCCTTCGAACCGTGGAACGCTTCAACCCGCACACACAGCACTGGTGTTTCATAGCCCCAATGTTGCATCGTCGTGGTGGTGTGGGCGTGGGTGCAGTCGGTGGACGTCTTTATGCGGTTGGTGGGCACAATGCACCACCCAGTCAACCGCACTCACTACGCACCGCTAGCGTAGAGGTGTATGAGCCACAGACCGATATGTGGAGTGAGGTGGCCTGTTTGTCCTCTCCGCGAGACTCAATAGCGGTAACCACATTGGGCACACGATTGTACGCGCTAGGTGGACACGATGGCCAAGTGTACACCGATCGGGTGCAAGTGTTTGATCCAGAGGCGAATGAATGGTCAGATGTAAGTATGGCAAGTCTCACATTCACTTCGATATGCGTCAAGTATGTTGCCTATCACGTTATTTTTCCGCGTGAATCAAAAACGGCATTTAACCTGTTAGTTGGTAATCAGGTAGCACATGTGATAAGCTAAGTGAGAGAATGTGAAACGCTAAAAGTGAGCGTAAAAACGCATCCAACAGTCAAACATGGGTAGATGTAGGAAGCATGTCATCGAATAAAAATACTGAACGTAACCAAAAAAAGGACTATCATTAACGATGTATCGTTGACACTCGCACGTGTCGTTGTCAATCCAACATTTCCAGAGCCGGCTCAACACCGGGATCCACTGACGAACACGGTCGCACAGCGAATGTACACATCGTAG
>LUCH01001612.1:97042-109450 GCA_013368495.1 Paragonimus heterotremus
CTCTAATGAGAGCGAAACTCGAGTCTAGTGGTTCTTTTCAAAAGGGGCCGACTGGAAAATTTATGGGGATGCGACAGCTGCGATCAATTGTGGGTGATGTTCAACTTGAAATTAACCAAATCCCCGACTACTCATCAGTACACCAAAACATGTTACGAAGCCACTTGATTGCACCTGTGTTGTAGGTCACAGGATGATTGACGACACTCATTGGTTCGTGCTCTCTGTCCCCTCTGGGCTGGACTCCATACCCCGATTGGACCACATGACGGCCTTCACAACTCAAGTGTTCCCTCGACCATCTCCCTATCGCAGTAGCCAATGCGTGCAGTCGCGATCAAAAGGGCCGCATAATATGAGTTCAATAGACCAATCATAAACCACTTCCACAGCCTGAAAATACAATGGCGAAATTCCACTGACCTAAAACGAAAGGCTTTTACATTCTTATGCCTAAAAGAGAAACCAGTATGGAAAAAGGTATAGACTGGACTAAATATGTTGCCCGAAGAAGATCACGTCAATGGACCGCGATCAGTACGTCGTTTTGAAGAAACAAATAGGGATACTGAGATTTTTTGTACGCAACAGTTGAACATTATGTAGCATGTAGGTATCACTGGATACACTTAGGTAGAACTGCCTACATCTTCTTGATGTACGTTTGTGGATGTCGTTTACGACATTATACGAGACCACTTGTACATCCCGTGCAATAATCAGTCGCTCTTCATTCTCATCATTTTTTTAAATTTACTACGTCATGTTAACGCTCGCTTAAGAATAATGACTTAAAGCGTCGTGCACTAACGTGACTAGTATATAATCCATAGTCTATCTGAATGTGAAGGCTGCGATCACTTGTGAGTGATGTCCAACTTAAAACTAATCTGTAGTAATTCAATATACACAAACCAGTACCGTACTCTCAACGAGACAGTAACCTACCGAGTATACGAATCAGTTAACTACCACCGGAGATGTAATGTTCCACTGGCAAGTAGATATTTTCGTCACTCAAAGATGTAAGGAAAAGAAAGTATCAGCATATACACCATAAATTCACAAAAGATGCTTCGAATATTGCCGGTGGTTTCGTCTAAACAGAAACACTGTCCTAGAGTGTGATGACAAAACGCATTACAAACTAGTCTCGCAGATTGAATTGCATTTCAAAATTATGACCATTGTGAGTTCATCCGGTGTATGTGCACGTCCTCTGTAGACTCTGTGTTTTAAGTAACCCAAAGTAAAACATACACTGGACTAAAATCTGCCAACCATGGGAGCCATTCAATTAGGCCGCCGTGAACAATTAATCGTCACCCGAGTGCCTCATCCATATATTCTCGCACACATGATCTATAATATGCTGTTACGCCATCCTGTTGAAACTAAACGTATCCAAGTACTCCCAGTTGATTCAACACTGGTATAGCAATCTACTACAACATTCGAACATAGGAATGTCCTAGTTCATAAATGATTATGCGAATAGAACTTTCACGTGCAACGATTTTGCCAGAAACAAAGGCCCGAATATCAATGTTCCAACAATCCCAGTTCAAACCATAAGCTTCGTTTTGTTATGTTGACGTCGAATTGGAGCAAACCGACTGGGGTTGTTGGTGTATCGAAATGGGTTTTCTGCACGAATTCATTCAGATGGAGTACTGTTGATTAGCTATCCCTTTCTGATAAATATCACGTGCAAAATGACTCACGTTTGTTCACATCCGACAACCGGAGCTCCTGTAATCGGGCCTCCCGTTATGGCTGATACTCGTATTTTTTTAGTACTGAGTGTACAATGGATTTCAACGTGTCACTTTATTGAATGAGCCGACAGATTTCGTATTGAGGACTGTTTCTAACAGGTCGCAGAACATCACTGGAAGAACAAGTATCTGTTGATGTGCGCGATCCATCAGTTCTTGGCAGTACATGAAAACTGTTAATTTTCTACCGAACTTCTCCATTAGCTTTCGCAACGATTTACAAGTAACCGATCACGTGGCCACATATATTTTATACCATACTTGTTAATGGTATCTTTCACATTTTCATCGCAAGCCGCATAACTATAAACCAGTTCAATATGCTGTTCAGTTGTCAGGTTACTAATATGTCATTCTTCTAGTTGTGTTCCAGCAGTGTGATTTGGTCGTAGCGTGACAGTTCGCCCAGACCAAGCTGCACATGGCTACTGTCCGACAAACCGAAGTGACAAAAAAGGTGATCCGACGTAACTCAGCATAAGAAAAGTCAGTCAGACAGATAGTCAGAAACACACTTACACACACAAACCAAAAGAACTATTCATCCGAGGACCCACAAATCCCACCTGTCTTCGATGAAATGAACATACAGATTCCTAACCATCATCGGTGTCATTGTTTACACATACAGTCTGTATAGTTAATTTTCTGTCAATCTTCTACTAAGTTGTAAATCTGTTTCGTTCGTTAATGCAGCCTTTTACCATCGGTCGTCTGATTAAACAACTGTCGTGATAGCAGAATTTGTTAGAGAAATACCATATTTTCAGTTTGTCCATTCGCTGTTCGCTGGTTCCCAATCCAGCGTTGCCACTCAAGCACTGAAACGGTTGCAGAGAGGTTCGTGAACAGCCAGCTGTTATTGATGATTGGCCGTCGTGGCCAATACACGGGAACGATGGTGCCTATCGACTCGACCGGAAATGCACACCCACCCTCGTGCCAGTTAGTCTGGCTGTGATTACCGCGGTTTGTCGAGGCTTTTCACAAGCCCGACTAGCTTAATGGGCCTGTTCGTTGGTTAATCCTCTTGGTTTGAACTCCACATTTCGTGCGTGGGCTCACACGTCTAAGACAACCTGTACAAAGTTTAGCCATCCGTTCCGGACACCATTTGTTAGATATCCGTGACCGCGATCAATCGATTTCTCTGGCTGGATCAGCATTGCTTTCAGTTGTCATGACAGCCGTCAGACTGTTACTGGAATGGTTACTGCCCGAACGCCTGAGACAGAGCTTGTTCGATCTATTTGGTCTTTGGGTTGACGACTTTGCCGGAGGGAATACCATTCTGAATGGATCGTTCATGTCACGTACTCACAGTCGGATGGCACGTTTGTCAGATGTTTCGTCCGTGTGCGTTGTGTTTCGTGAGCCCCCACTACCCACGGGCTCAGTTCTCACCGTGTTACGTGTTGGCTTGCTCCCCGATCGGCCTGGCTACAGGGTACATGCGAGCTTGTTTCGTCTACCCTTTTCCGCTGGGCGAGCCCCGTGCCCCTAACTGTGCATGGGTCATTCAACCCCTGTGTCTGTTGGCCTACGATGTGTACATTCGCTGTGCGACCGTGTTCGTCAGTGGATCCCGGTGTTGAGCCGGCTCTGGAAATGTTGGATTGACAACGACACGTGCGAAAGTACTGCCAGCACATCTTAAAGTGAGAACTCTATATTTTGGAGACATTTTTGTTTAATGCTGATTCACGCCAACACAAAATTGAGAACACGTGTACTATGGTCCATAAACCAAGCTTTGTTAACAATACGTCATGTGGCTCGTTGTTTCTAACGTCGTCTTCTGTTTCTCGAAATTTTCCTGAGTTTTGCTTAACTAAGTATCCAACAATTCTTTCTTTCTTGTCTTACTACCGAAACAAAGCACTCAGTGCATATACAAATCTCACGTGTTTTGCGGTCGCCGGCTAGCTTCATTCCTATGGATAAACCAGATAGCTCAAACGTGAGCAGCAATGATGGCAGAATTTATTCATCCTTAGAGTTCAGTGTATTCAGAAAATCATCTGATGAGGGAAACAGTGTGAACCAGATTGTGGTTGTACATATTTTTATATTTTCTATCATGTTGCACAGTCAGAGACTAAGCGAGCAAACGGAAAAGCAGAGAACACTGAGGCACTCTCCAACCACCTACAACCATGTTTGGGAATGCTACCTGTACGATAGTCCAGAGTAAAACCAATCACAGTAAATCATTGCCTGGAGTTGGTTTTTGTTTCCTGAGTAGTTTGCCATCGCTCTTTGTCATCTTCACACAGTGACTGTTCAGAAGCTGGTCACATTGTTTGCAAGAAATCTGAGTTACTTGACGAAATATTGCCCAAATTTGTGTGGTTACAAGCACTTGCAAAAATAAACGGAGATGTAATAACTGTGTTCGTTTTTGTACATGTTACATGTGATTATGTCTTTTTTCTTACTGCGATCATTTGTAACTAGAAATTCACCATTCCTTTCATCCTGGTAGATCGCACCCCTGCCCAGTGGTCGGGCTGGTATTGCGGTTGCGTCCAGCTCTACCCCTGCCTCGTTTAATCAATCCCTGGGCAGACTACCGTACTACAGAGCAGACCCGTTGGCATGAACAGGACCAGGTTGACTTCACGGAATCCAAGGAATTGAACTCCTTTAACAATCTGCTCAATGTACTTATGCAAAATTATGAACTAATTTACTCACATGTAGTATTTGATAATACCACCACATCCTTGTTGACACAAATAATCGCAAGCGAAAAAATGAACGAACTATTTGTACATATCAATGTTTTTCTGATCCTCATCAGTATGTGAATGTATGTATGAGGATTTACAAGAAAAAAACAGTATGATTACTTAACAGACTTTGCTTGTAGTTAATTTCCGGCTCATCTGACACGGCAGCCATCAATGATTTTCACATGGCAGACTATCCATTATGTTTAAGTGATTCGTAGTGTCCTTGGTATAGCTTTTCTAGTCAGTTAAGGACATGTAAACTGCCTGCTAATAATCCATGTGCTAGGTATCCTCATGCTAAATTCACCGTGGACACTGTGCTGAGGTAATCAAATTTAACTAGCACAGGTCAGTTAGTCAAGTGTATAAAAATGTGTAAGCTTTGAGGCCAGTAGATGATTCTTCTTGTGGTAGCCAGATGGTTGATGAGCTTCACGTTCACATCATTCCGTCTATCCTCAGTTATTGAAAATTGTTCAGTATACATATTTTTAAGTAAATGACAATCTTCCCGATGCTGGGAGTTGTCAACATTCAAGAATACAATAATTTCTCTATGTACTATTCTCTGTACTTTCAAATTCGCGGGAACAGATAGATTTGATGTTTTCGGTTAGCTGTGTTATCTTTAATAGGGAATACACTGATTATATGGGTGAACTCTGACCTACCATCATTTGGCTTCCGCTTTCACTACAAGTCACTACATACTTTCACGAAACCTAGAATTGAAACCGTAAGCTTCAGAGTAGAGTTTGAATATTTCAGTACTTCACGATTAGAATAGTACTGACTGACCCAGTCACACCTTACCGTCACATAATCATCTTATTCCAGACATTCTGGAGATATCTGCGGGCTGGTTCGCTTCGATCGATGTACATTGGTAAGTGGATAATGGAGTTAATAGGTTTCAATGTCGCTTGGGTTACTAGGTTGTTCAAGCGAAGTCGGGCGAATGAACACAGCAGAGCATAGAGTGAAGAAGAACCACTGCACGGAAATGCTGCACTGACCCCCGTCTTACCCCTTGGCTCTCATGTATACTACAATTATCCAGCTTGAACATCGCATACCTGACGTAGTATTCAAGTAGCAAACGGGAAAAAGTGAGATGAACGTGTTTGAACACAAGACTGGACGTTCTATCCTCCCCGCAAGAATATCGGTCCCAACATCTTGTTGAAAACAGGGACTACCTAAATCACCTACACAAAATCTTTTGTTACAGGTATCTGCTTCTTTAATGACGTCGTGCTATTTTTCTCGCTAAGGTTCCCAACTGTCCAAATTAAACTTCACCAGTTTCTAAACCCAACCTCACGACGCATATTAAGCGGGGTGGCGTGATACTCGGTCCGGCATGGTCGTTCATCCACGTGACATTTCACTGACAGATGCATTCTTTTACGAACGTTGTATGGTCTCGTAAAATTTAATCTTAGAAACCTCCCGTGCGAAAATCTTAACCTCGAACACTACTGGCTCTTACATACACATGACACAATACACCTATTATAAAATAAAAGCACTGTGATTCAGCAACTCAATTTCGCCATGTGCCTATTTCCCTTTGAAGTATATAGCGTCCTCGACTCCCTGAACACAATCTTTACAAATAGCATAGTAGTTAGCACTTACCTGCCGCGTACCATATTTCCGTACAAGCGTGAATTACTGCATGCAACGAATCAACCTCCCCATTATGAAAAATCCCCTAGGTATACACATGTTAGCCTAGGCCATAGATACCAAAACGTTACAGTTGTTATATCTGCACTACGCAGTGAAATGAGAACTCAAAGGATTTAGAAGGAATCTTGTGTATCCTGACTGAGCCAGCATGAAAGTGAATTACACGTCACAACAAATAGAGCTTACAGTGAACGAATCGATTAGCCAATAACAAGCCTATGAGAAAAGTACAAAGCCTGTCTGGACGCCCGTGACCTTTGCAACCGGCAGGCGTGAAACGGGACGGTTCACGTGAGTGGGTGATTGTGTGTACGTGTGTGAATGCACCTGGATGAACGCAACGTAGATGGACCGTACATATAGTCACACCACAAAGCCTTTGTACACTCTGTTTTTATTAAAAATCTTATTGTTACAATAGGGCGTATTGTTCTAGAACATAGATTTATTGCTTACCTCCAAGTTGAAGCAGTACAACAAACAAAGAAGTGGCCCTGGTAGAAACAAGATGCACGACGCCAGAATAAAGAAATACACCGTTAGCTTAGCCTTGTCATAGACCTCAGCATTGATTCGAATTGGGTTGATTACTGATGATCCCATCTTTGCACTGGAACATGTTACTTGCTGTCGGGTCTCATCTGCCCAGGGTTGTGAATTTGGTCCAAACAGTTGACATCCATACCCATGCTTGGCCAGTGTCTCAACTGCACGAATTTTTGTATGTAAACGTGTCAGGATGCAAATGATCAATACAAACTCCGTAAGTTGACTCAACGTTCTGAACAGTCGGGGTAGAACGACAATAAAACTGAGTGATTGCATTTGGGATTCATTCGCAGCCGGTGTGAAATTAGAGGTGTAAGTCTTACTGTCATATCTGATTGCAGATTGACTTATTACTGGTGTCAAAAATATGACACTATTCAGAAGCCATATTGAACCAGTGTGAATATACGAAATAAAAGCACGAATTGTGATCCAATTGACAGATTTGCCAGATTGATTACAAGTCACAGGCTAGCGGCGTGAAACCTGCGGAAAACGTACTACAACATTGAGAGATGTTATGGGTTTATTCATAAATGACTGAAGTGGTTCTTGAAATATCAAAGGGCAACCCAATCTCCAAAAACACAGCAGCTGAAAACTGAGATTGTTGGCCATAATCAATGCATATATGCATTGAGTACTGATGCGTAGTAAATATCCTTCAACTAAATCGTATTGAGCTGACCACAAAAGCATCAGAAAGAACACAGTGAGCAAGTTGTTGCTTAAAAATAAATTTCCCAGGTAGTTTTGCAAGCTCAAACTTGGATTGTACGTAAATACAGCTTCTGCTCCAGATAGATCGTGTAGACTGGTGAAAGTAGAGTGTTTACCGGCTGGTTCTCCTGTTACTGAAGCGACTGATATCGTTTCCATCCAATTCTTGCATACTTTACAAAAATATTGGACAGTTGTTCTTAACGGCAAATACCATATGCTTGTGCAGATGTAGAAATTGAACGGACAGGACGTGATGACGATGAAGCTGAGCCATGTCAGTCTATCACTGTTGAGCTCGCAGGTAACTTTGCAGCACAAAAAGAGACGGTTACATGACAGTGCGAGTCCATTGGATGCGATCTAATTAACGAATTAGGATAACGGTAGGCTAGGTATTGTATTAAAAGCCGGTTACTTTCCAACGATTTGCACTTTTTGGAAGTTTGTGTGGTTCGAATGATGCATGATTTAAACTAACTTCTCATCAGTTCTTAGGAAACGATCCTCGTTTGAGATCGCAACACGTTATTTTATTTCCCTGGTTAGTTGATTGGGTTATACCTTAGATTCTGAGCTGTGGTGATGAGAAATGTGCGTCAGAAACAGTGACACACTAACTTCAGTTCGGTTGTGAATTTTATGGGGCAAACTTTTGAAGTAGCTTGAACTGTGGAGTTGAGGCTGTCATTTCCGATGGACTCATTCTGTCCAAACGTTCAGTGGCTTCCAGAGCTAAGATGATGAGGAAACTAATACTTTACCATGAACGAAAGCACTCTGCTGTATGCAGTGGCTGTCGGGATCTTTACCCAACTGAACAGTATTCAGCTGGAAACTTTGCCCGGTTCCAAACATCCGTTCGCTGACCTCCATTCCCAAATCCATTATAAATACACCCAATCGAACTACGTGGTACTCATCAATGTTACGAGTAGTTCCTTATTTTCTAGAGCACATGTGGAAAGATTAATGACCGGGTAAGTAAAAAGCTGACGACGTCTGCTCTCAGAAAGACACCCACAACATTGGATAACAGATAAAACCATTTTAAAACAGCAAGTTCATCTCTTCTGTTTCCACAAGTGATTTGTACCACCATTTACTGTAGTCACAGTTATGATCTCTTCCACCATTTCCAATGTGGGAGATTGACGACCGTTATTACAAATCGACAAACATATGAACCATATAAGACTAATGATCATGTTAGTTTCCCTGTACCCATTTATTTATCACTTCTGCCAGACCCATTTCAATTTCTCTTCATTCCTACATGCAAATCATCATTTTGATTCATCTGTTCACAATGTGCGATGAAACTGATGAGCGGAAGAGGTGTAGCGTTTGTTTCTGAATCACAAAATTCGCTGTTGCTTCCGATACTTGTTTTACACTGGTTCAGTCCAAACTAGCGACTTTTTGGTTTTAAGAGATTCGCTCATTTTGCTCACACTTTAAATTCCACTGTATCTGATTACTCCTTATGGTATTCATCTTTCCCATATTGTCGAAAATCTATCATTACGATTTCCGTTATACTCCACGTTAACTGTTTCTGGAGTTTGCAAAACATGACTTTCCCAAAGTTAATCAGATAACTTTCATGAATGGTTGTTTCAGATTGAATTCCGTCATTTTCTCAAGGGTAGAATTATCTGTTGTACAAAAATTATCCGAATTTGGGCTGTATGGAAGAGGCGATCGCATTGTTCCTCATCGACTCACGAAGATGTTATTTTTCTAAGGAGCCAGGCTACACTCAACATCTTCCCGCGTGCACGTTTTTTTTACATATGCTTAGCCGTCTTCTTTTTATGGGGGACGTACATTCAGTCTTTGCGTCATTCCATGTCAGTGTGTAGTGCCTTTACACACAACAGATATGCCCTTCTGTGCATTGGTTTATTCAAGTGTTTGACCGATTAATGTTATTTTGAGTCGCAGCAGAATCACTTGTTTAGAAAGAGCTACGCTGCTTTCTGGGAAAGGCAACCCAGTATATATATCAAATTAGGTTGTATGTATATTTTTTGCCTATCCGTTCATGTACAAATTATTGCTTTTGATCCGTGTTTAGACCGAGATTATTACTTGTCAGCGTTAAGGTTGAGTACAGTGTAAAGACAAACACGCTTGGAGAGCGTGCGTTACATTGCATACTCTATTTCCAAAGATCGTAGACTAACAGGGATACACAAACGAAGGCTGCCAACGTGCGTCATGATAAATGCTGTGTTTGCTCAATGCATCTTTAGGGAGCCCTAAGTATGCATGTATATGGGGATGAAAATAATACGAACGTGAGCGTCGGTTTTCTGTTAAAAAGAAGAAAAATACAAGAAATCTGTCAGACCTGTCAGTTAAAGCGGTTCAGAAGAACGAAAAGGCAGTCATGTCACGTGGTTCGGAAATGTGTTGATTTTAATAATCATGCATATTCAACATAATCCTTGAAGTGCATCGGAAAGCAGAAACATTGCAACAATGGAACACTTGTATCTTAAGAAGGAGTGACTTAACGTGCTTACTTCATGTCAGGACGCAGTGGTTAAAGTTTTCGTGGTTCCTAACCTTATGCTGGAAAGCGGTTTTCGAAAACTGCATACTCCAGTTGCTTACCGTGAGGGCAAACGGGTATCTACTCTCCCTTGAGTCCTCAAAATCTACTACTTCGAGTTCAGAGATAGCAACCGTCCAACAGCATGCCATCCATTTTGTCCGAACAGCGGCTTCACTCTGAAGTGCGCGCACGGTTGTAATTGGACAGTGGTTCTAGTCACTATGAGCAGGCACCTTCAACAGAATCAGGTCATTTGTGGTGATTGCTATTAAACCCATTTCTCGTTATTATTATTTTTTACTACATTGTCGATATTAATGGGTACCAATGCTCAGTTCAAAGTTTTATTACTACTGCGTTGAAACTGGCTGCAGGTTCGAGCTAAGTCAATTTCTTCATTTTGGTATTGCTGAAATAATCACGATTAACGTCGCGGACTTCTATAACTTCTTATGATGGGTTCCTGTTTGCTTAAAAATCCGAATATTCTTACTTAGTCGAGAGAAACTGAATACTATCTAGAATACTTTGAAATAAGATGTCTCACTGGCAAAGAGTTGAAGACAGAAAAACAGCCTCTCACTTACCGTAATTGGTAAGGATGTGTACGCCTTGATTAAAAACTTGAACCCTGATTCATCCATTACATTTTCTTACGTATCCTCAGGGAAACTACTGCTGTCATATGTTCAACCTGTAAATTTTGGAACAGCTGAATGAACCAAATTTCGTATACTCAGGAGAGAAGAAAATCAGAATTTCAGACAGTTTATTCTCGAAATGCAGACTCAAGCAGTTGGTGTAATTTTGAACACCAATTGCAAACTCATCTTCGTGACCGTTTGATCGCTAGAATAAATATGCGTGATCTGCAACTATTTACATCTTCCGAATCCCACTTTCCAGTCAGCTAGAACATTATGCGAACAGTATCAGGATGTCAAAGCTGCTGTGAATGATGAACCGAAGATTTTACACAACAACGGTGTGAGACGACCAGAAGGTCAGCAAAGAGAACGGTCCGAAAAGGTAAATATTCGAAATGTAATTGACAGTAACCACCCTGCACCTGATTCAAGTGCTATCCGACGGTGGAACAGCAGTAATTCATGTGGCAGCAAACATTCTCGATTGACTTGTCAGTTTCGTAACGCTAAGTGTCACAAGTGGTGTAAAATCGGCCACATTCAATCTGTCTGTCACATTTCAAAATCATCCTCTACACAATCCACTTTCTAGAGTGGAAAAGTGAACTCTGATTTTCATCTTATTATTCTTGCTGTTAGTTCCGTTGATTTTATCAGTCACATTAAACGAACCTGTCCAATTAATAATTGCATTGGACATTCATTCATTATGGGCATTCACATCGTTTAACCACTTGTTCCTCTTGATTTCAAAACGTGCCTGAAGACGCTATAGAATCTTCTGAAGCTTCTGTCAACGGTATCACTGGACTTGCTGTAAAAATTCTCGATTTTTGTCAGCTCACACTTTCTGATTTTCAGTTCAGTGTTAACAATTTCCAGTTCTTGGTTATTGATCATGGACGATCGATTGTTGGTTTGAAAGGTATGGAACTCTGAACGTTTCTGTTTTCGGGTGCACATAAATCAAAATTACTCAACCTACTTCGATGTTCGAGAGCTTCGGATGGTACGCGCATTAGACCAATTTCGTCCGAACATAAAATCAACCCCATTTGTATGAAACGACGAATCATACTGTTTGGGCAGGTGAATCCTTCGGAAAAGCAATCGATCAACCTGTGGAAGAAGAATACTAATGCCCCTGTAATTTTTGACTTAGTCTGCATCTAATGTAACTCCGTTTAAACTTGACGGTGAGACTCATCGAATTTGCAGTGATTATCGACTTACACTCAACAAACTCCTTTTGCAAAGGAGTTGCGCCACTGTTGAACCGGAGGACATTCTGCATTAATTTCACGGCTGGAAATATTCTTCAAAGTTTGATTTAAAGCACGCTTTTCCATAGATTCCACTTGCCAAGTCTTCCAGTGCTCTGATAAGCATCAACACTTCTTTTGGATTGTGTCAGTGTGATTATCTGCTTTTCGGTAAGTCTTTCACGTTGTAAAATTGATTTCAGATGTTGGGAAGACTTAGCGCTGAACCGGACTGCTTGGAGGAATACAATTCGGACGGGCATCCGCGAGTTCAGCGAGCAGCTATTGCGCGGCCGAGAACGAAAGCGTGCGGTACGCAAAGGAACCACTGATACCATGGGTCGTGGTGACACGACTATATGGCGTTGCGATGTGTGCGGCCGCGAATGCGCTGGCTATCAGGGATTAGTAGGTCATCAACGTACTCACAGTGCACCGTCGACGAAGAGACAACGAGTA